>JBAGKO010000004.1:6264378-6274682 GCA_037177275.1 Acacia concinna | reverse complement strand
GAAAAACTGAAAAATCCTCAATCAGAAAATTTATTGCCGATAGGTAATTAACATTACAGTTTATTGCAATATTTCTTTAGTTATATGCAAATACCTTATATTTTGCTCATAGTTAAAGACTTTTCACATGACTGAAGAAATGTTGATTCCATTAAAGATATAGGTTTCACATTAATCTTTAAGAAAATTAATTTTGAGGTACTTTGACTACTAAAAATTTGCAATGGGAGATTTTTCACCAATTTTTCAAGAAAGCATTTAATTAGATATAATATTCTTACTTGAAATCCTTATATAATTGAATAATAATTAAGAAATTTTCTAACTTTCAGAGCCATGACAAAATAATTTAATTATTATAATAATAAATTGGCAGTAACTGAAATAGTTATCCTCTGTCTCGCTCACTACATACACCCCAGTGCACTACTACTCCGATTATCTTTGAAGAAACTGATCCGTGTTCAGACTATAACCCTCAAGGAAATGGAATATTAAGAAACACAAATTGAAATGAAAGATCTGTGAGGACTCTAATCAAATCAAAATTTTGCACTAAAAACGAACCTTAAAAGGTAGAGAAGGCATACCTGGAGGAAGTTGGTTTGTAGGAGAGAGAGAAAGATTATGAGAGGAAAGTGATAATCTGAGACTGAGATGATCGGAAGAGGAAGAGGAAGAGGAAGAAGAGAAGATGGAGATTAATGGAGGAGAAAGCTTGATCTGTGCAATTATAATAACTGTGAAGCAGAAAAAGGCCATCGCCATTCTTAACCTTGCAACAGACCAACCCCTCATCTTCTTCTGATCCTTCATCTCTCCTCGCATACCTCTCTCAAACCACAACAAACACAACATTATATATATATATATATATATTACTTATCTGTGTGTGTGTGTGTGTAAATTGCATTCTTTTGGGGGCTAACGAAGGCTTCTTATGTAAATAATGTAAACTACATGCCATTGTGTTTTGTGTCTCCATGCCTAGTTATGAGATTTTTTTTTTTACCTGAGCCTAATTATGAGATCTAGGCCCCATTATAATCTTCTTTATTTTTTTAATAATTTTCTTTTCTCGAGTGTATTGGCATTAAATTTTTTTGTAAATATTGTGTAAAGGCATATTAAAGGAAGAGTCAAGACAATATCATTAAAATGTTTTGAAATAAAGAGGCGAGTTTATTTTGAGAAGTTATTCCCTTATGAATTAAAATATTTATTTAGTAATATATGAAATTTATGAATCTAACATACAGTTATAAATTTTAACTGAAGAGGCCATGCATAGTATTTCAAGAGACACTATTTTAAAAGATCAAGTCATTCTTTATAAATACCCTCATATACAATCTTTAATTGTTTCTTGCTGAGTTCTTTTTTCCTTTTTCCTGTTCTCTCACATTTTATCATTAAAGGGTTCATTTAATTTTGAATAGTGTTGTTTCCTATATTTACTGAATGAATACCAAACGTGACTCATACCAAATATTTTATTATTTCTTACAAAATTAGTTAATTGTAGGACTTACATTGAACTGTTCTTTGAGGTTTAAGGGCAACATTACAATGATAGTCTTTTATAGTTTAGGATAGGTAGAAGCTAGTGTCTTTGAAAGAATAATATAAAAGCAAACATGCCTTTTAATTTATTTTTTTTTGGGCAACTCACATATATTGTATCCATAGAGAGTCAAACTTGTAAACTCGTGTTTAAAATATATTTAAAGGAATTAATCGGGATCCTTATTGCGGCATAAGGCCACTAACCAAATGTGTTATTTACATATATTTTGTGAATTTAGAGAATCGTTCACCTCATAGTTCTCGGTCCTTGGATATATATGATGTTCATTTTGCTTTCAAATGTAAGAATTAGTAAATAAATTTGTTTTCCTCCTGAATGTAAACTTAAATTCATTTTGTCTCTTAAATAATACTCCATTCATCCTAAAATATAAGAGACAATCACCACCCTTATTCCGTCCTAAAATATAAGAGATATTTGAAGAATATCTTGTACTTTAATTTTTTTTTCAATTTTTCCCTTATTCAATACCAATATATTAATAAAGGTATTTTAGTAAAAATGATTAACAATTATAACATGTTTATTATTTTTAATGGTCACTTTAAACTAAGAGATTCGGTTAAACACTCTTATATTTTGGAACAGCGGAAGTATAGAATTTTTTTTTTGGAACTCCTATGTTGATTGCAAATGCTAAGGATATTTTTCATTAAGAGAGTTATTTTAAAATACAAATGATTAGGTATCAACAAATATATTTTTATTTTTATAAATAATCAACTTAACTTATTTTCTTAATATATGTAAATTAATTATCTAAAGTATGTGATCACAATTATGTCAAATTCAAACATTGGTGCCTTAATTGAATGGGATAACCTTTTTTTTAACGTGCATGATTCTTTTTACTCACTCTAGTCCTTAATATAATATATATTTAGAAAGTGGGTCTTGATCTTAAATATAAAACCTATTTTTTATATTTATCATTTTTTTCTTAATTTACCCATATTGATGTTCTATCAACAATAATTAAGGATGATATGGAAGAGGATAATTAAAAAAAATTGATCAAGGTATTTTAGAAATACATGTCATATTAACTAATTTAATTAAATTCATTAATCTCATCTAATTAGGTAAATATGTTTTATATTAAACACCAGAGTATTTTAAAATAATATTTAAAACAAGTCATCTCATAAAAAATAAACATTGTTTTCACAAGACCTTACCTTCATTGTCGACCAGTCAACTATCAACTATATATATATAGACACGTATAAATTTTGTTTCCTCGTCTAAACTTCTCTGAAAATAAACAACAGAGATGTTAAGCCTAACTATATTTAATGGATACGAATTGTTAGCCTACCTCCACACTTTTATATATAGTGATTTCTGATTTTTAATCACAATTCTTTGGTGATCAATATAACCTTTTTGGTCAAATTTTCCCTAATAATCGTTAAAAATTAATATTAATCATTAACATTTTTAACAGTCATAGGGGTTATATTGCTCTCCATTTAGCACTCTCTAGGATAAAATTGGATTTTAACCCTAATATTAATGTAAAGATAATTTTACTTGTTATTTATATTGTAAGTCAAATAGAAAATGTTGCCTTTTGTTTTCTTGTTCTTTTTTTTTTAAAAAATTTATGTTCGGTTGACTAAAAATGTTGATGGAACAAAATAAGTGGCATGTGCCTTGCCTATGAATATGGCAATGATGAAGGGTCATTGCATTTTTTAAGAAAGGAGAAGTTTGAACTTTGACGTATTTCAAAACCCAATAAAGTTTGATAAAAGCCTACTGTCTACATATAAATGGCGCCACATTTATTGCTGACTGTGATTTGACTTAACTTTATCTTTATAAGCACATGCTCTTAAAAATGGTATAACTAAATTAAAGTTGTAGAAGGAAAAAAAAGTTAAAATAAATAAATAATACCCCTAAATATAAAAGAAAATTTTAAAAGATGATTTAAATTTGATAAATGAAAAATGAGGAGCATAAAATTAGTTAATTTTAGTCATTTATGGTTGAATTTTAATTATTTTTTATTGAGTTTTAGTCATTTTATTCATTATTTGTTGAATTTTAGTCAGAGCCCCTCATTTGTCATTTACCAAATTTAAATCATCTTTCAAGATTTTTTATATTTATAAGGTATTTATTTATTTTTTTCTAAAAAAGTTCTTAATTCATATTGCAAAAAATCTACAAGGAATCATTATGAGGTCCTAAGTATCTAATTTTTCTTAAAAACTACTTTCTCTTATTTTAATTATAAGACTTTATTTTATATTTAAAAATAAATCTTATAATTAAGATTATCATGTATATGAGCAATCAATTAATCTAAATTAAGGCTTTGCCATTAATATACTTCTCCTTAAAAGACTATTTAAATAAAATAGGATTGAGACTCATTTTGCCTACCTACTTTATTGTACGTCTTGAGTTAAATATTCAATTTAAAACGAGTATTCTTAAACTTATACTCTCTCTGTTCTAAAATATAAGTTATTATCGTCACTCTTACTTTGTCTTAGAATATAAGGGACATTTAAAGAATATCTTCTACTGTAATTCTTTTTTTTTTTTCAGTTTTGCCTTTATTCAATATCAATATATTAATGCTTATATTGACTATAAAAGTTATCATTTCTGATGAGAGAAGAGAGGGGTAAGAGGAGGAGTGTGATAGACTTTAATAAATGTATTCTTTTACTTATTTCATATATACTCATTAATAAAGGTATTTTAGTAAAAAAGAGTAACAATTCTGACATATTTATTATTCTTAACCGCCATTTTAAATCAAGAGATTCAGTTAAATGTTTCTTATATTTTGAGACGGAGGGAGTAATTTACTACATAATTAATTAATGCAAATTCGTGTATTAATAATTTTGATTTTTTTTTGCACTATATATATGTCGACAGTGAGTACTGAGGAGTATAAAAGGTCATGATTTTCCCACAAATGCTGCGTAATCTCCATTGTCATCTTTTTTTGACCCCAACCTTGTTCTTATTCTTGATGCATCAATTTTTGTTTTTGAAAAAGATGTTGAAACTAATTCGTCATCTTGTTTTAACTCAATCAATTTTTTTTCCAGAAAGAGAATCACAAATTTTATTTTCCGCTGTATTATTAGAAAGACTTATTTACAAAATTACTTAAAACAAGTTTTTAAATTAGATTTATTTTCTCTCCACTCATGTAATTAAGAGAAAGACATATATGAAAACTACGGAAATATACAAATATTAAAACTTCCCTCAAAATGGCTTATTCCTATTTTCAAGAAATAAACTAATTGTTCTAGGTGAAATGACTTTATTCTATTGTAACGGCATTGATTAAGTGGATAATTTTCGTGAAGCAAACACAAATTTCTTGTAACACAAAAATAATGAAAGTTTTCAGTTACTCTTGTGTGATGGGAATTAAAACAAAATACACCCTCTAATATTGATTATATAATATACTTAAAGAATGCCTGAAATTTTGAAAAACTTTTTTCATTGTATTAATCTTCATTAATTGTATATTATATCTCAATATTGATTATCTCTTGCATATATATTTTTCTTACTCATTTTCTCCCTCATTCACTCTTGCTCCTTCTATAATAAATGAGTAAGGGGTTTTTTAAAAAAAGAAAAAAGAAAACATATTTTTTTTTTACATATTTACTGTATTTAACTAATTTTAACTAATTTTTGTATCTGTGTAATTTGGTTATTTGTATTTTATAGGCCTTCAACAATACAAAAATCGAGTTGGAAAGAAAACAAGACAAAAACAGCAGATATACAAAGGCAAAATCAATCCGTTCATTTAGTATATTTCTTTTTTCCTTTTAATGCAAGTTGTTTATTTGGAAAACATCATTAATTTTTTTATACTGGCAGAAGAATTGTGATATAACAAACCATCAGAATCACCACGACTTCGCAAGAAAATATTTAAATAAGGTAATAAGTGGTAGCAGAAATATCAATTTTTAATTATTGATTAATTAACTATTAGTTAGGCTTCACGTCTTTGTTAATTTACTCATTTTCAGCAAAGTTTGAAAGAAGGAAGCAAAGACTGCTATTCATAGGTAGTTGATCGTTGACTAACTAACCTATAAATTTATTTTCATTTCCAATTTTCTTTTTTCCAAATGAGACATCACCCCGTCTTGTTGTATCCTGTTCTTTTTTTTTAAAAAATAATAATCTTTTTTTTTTGTTAAAGTGCATTCAACACCTTAGAATATTTTTCTAAATGCATCTAGTGTCTAAAAATATTTGGTTGTCCATCCAACACCTTAAAATATTTTTTGCATGCTGCACTCTATTTTTTTTCATTGATGTATCTAAAATCTTAAACTATTTGTTAAGGAGTATCCAACACCCTAAATTACTTAAATTGTTAAATACAAAATTAAACGAAAAGATATTTTAGAGTTATGGACGCAACTGATAGGGCATGCAATTTTAAAAATAACAATTTTAGGATGCTATAGGTAACTCAACCTTTTTTTTTCATTTGGACGACAAGGCTAATATTTGAGGAGTAGCAAAGATCTAAACCAAAATTTAAATATCATAGAAAGCATACCTTGTACCACTGGATTAAGGTTTGGCAATTTATAATTGGGTTGGGTGCAATTTTAACAATAAACTTTTTTGTTATAAGCATTCAACACAATTAAATTTTAAATGGTGCAAAAGTAGACAGATCTTTTAAAATGATGTAATTTTAACAATCATATTATAAATTGATCCAAATATCCGTTATAAAGCTATAATAAGCTATAATGAGAAAAGTGGGTCTCCCATTAAAAATTAAAAAAAGTAAACAAATGTTTTGATCAATTTAACAAAGTTATTGCATTATTTTTAAAAGCTTGTGCTTTTTTCATACCGTTCAAAATATAATTTTGTTAGACAATCATGTTGAAAAATCTGTTGCAAAAATTACTCCATAATCCTTTATAATTTTATATATTCTTTCCACAAAATTAAATAATTTTTAATATAAAGTCCAATTGATTTTTTTAGAAAGAGTAAAGAAGGTAATAAAGATATTTAATTATATCATATGTAGTATATACAGTGTATCATTTATATTATATATCAATTTATAAGTTAGAAAAAATAGTTCAAAGAAAAATAATAAATTTAAATACTTTAAAAGGTTATATTTAGAACCGAAACTTATATTAAGATCTTATATTTATAATATAAGAGAATATAAAAGTGTGAACTCAGACGTTTTCTTTTAAAGAAAGAAACGACGCCGCGTCCCCATATCACTTGTATTGACGAGTCTGGTTATCTCTTTCTCTGTTTTTCCTTTCACATATCTATACGGTATCTGAGGCTTATTCTCCGAGACACTTCACACACACACACACACACACACACACACAGGGGCTTGATGAATAGAAATGAATAATAGGACGAAGATGATGATGATGAGGGGAATGAAGGTTCCAAGCTTAACAATGGTGGCTCTCTTGTTCTTCACCATTTTCGTCGCCGCCCAGATTCAGCTCTCTGCTTTATTCGCCATGGTCTTTTCATCGCCGCCGCCGCCGTCTTTGTCTTCTCATCTCTCTCTCACTCCGTCACTTTCTTCTGATCATTCTGCAACCTCAAGAGACCAGATTCCCCCAGGTATATTTATCGATATGCCTTTATTTAAAATACTGCAGAAAAACGGAGTTTTATACGGTAATTCTTAGTATTTTGTATATAATATATATAATCTTTTTTACTTCTTATCTTCAAAATTATTATCTTATGGTTTGCTTTACTCCAATTTATGTATCATATGAAACATAATAGTGATAATAATACTCATTACTCCATCGTATATATACTGTCATCGCCGAAGCTTTGAAAGATTTGCTTGTGCATAATCTAAATTGACTCATATTTATATTTTATTTTGTTATAGAATTTTCGAAATTATATGTCTTGCTTTTTGGAATTAAATTATCAACTAGATTTTACTCCATTCAAATGCAATACGCAAGGGAACAAATTTTTACATACCAACGCATAATATAATCAAGATACAAAAAAAAAAATAATACACAGTTGGTTTTATTTTAAATTGGAAAAAATAATTTTTCATTTCTTATAGTTTTCATGAGTTTTGAACTCAAATCTCTGTTCTTTGTCCCATTTTAATGATGTCTATTAGTGCTTGTTTGGTAGGAGAGGAGGGAAATTGAGCAGAAGGAAAAAAAAATTGGGTTGAATTAAAAAAAATGAGAGAAGTGAGATTAAAAGGTTTTAATTAATTTTTCTTCGTCTTTCATCTTAAATCTCCTCTTTATTAAAATTTTTTACTCCCTTACCAAAACTCATAAAAACTATAAAAAATGATAAATTAAAAATTTCCCTTTATAACATCATATATATTAAATTTTCTTTTTTTGACTGTATAATTAGAAAAGGCAGGGGGCGAAATCAAGCGAGGCCCTCCAATGGCAGCCCAAATCAGCTGCGATCGCATTTCCGACCGTTACGATCTTTGCAACATTAGTGGTAGCACCGTAGTGGACCCCACTACACTAACATTCTATCTCATGGGCCCAACAAGATCCAACAAGCCCAAAATCATGGAGAAGATTAAGCCGTACCCAAGGAAATTTGACTACGACGTGATGCCCAAAATCAAGGAGGTTACTCTTATTTCAGGCCCAAAAGGCCCAAAATGCAACGTCCACCACAACGCACCGGCCTTGGTATTCTCCGCCGTAGGCTACACCGGAAACTTCTTCCACGACTTCAACGACGGATTCATCCCTTTGTTCATCACCGTCAACACAATTCTCCCTAACAATCAAGATTTTGTGATCGTCTTATCTGAGGGTCTTAATTGGTGGCATATCAAGTATGGAGACTTATTGAACACATTCAGCAAGAACCCAATTATTTCCCTAACAAACGAGACCAACACACACTGTTTCCCTTCAGCCCACATAGGCCTCATCTCTCATGGTTTCATGACCATAAACGATACATTATTACCAAACTCAAAGACATATTTACATTTTCGTGAAGCCATACATAAAGCATATGGCGGCCAAGTCTCATCACCAAGAACTTGGACTCTCCGACTCCGACCACGACTCATGTTCGTGATTCGAAGAGGTGGCATCGGCCGAGTAATACTGAACCAAGCAGAAGCAGTTGGAGTGATGGAAGAAGTAGGTTTTGATGTGGTTGTCTTTGAGCCTAAGGTGAATGCATCCTTGCACGAGTCTTATGAACTTATTAGCTCATGCCATGCTATGATTGGTGTTCACGGTGCAGCACTGATGCACTCAATATTCCTCCGACCAGGATCGGTTTTTATGCAGATTGTTCCTGTTGGAGTCGAATGGGCGGCAGAGACGTTCTTTGGGAGGCTAGGGAAAGGGTTGAAGTTGGAGTATATGGAGTATCACATTGAAGCAGAAGAGAGTAGCTTGGCAGAAAAATATGGGAAGGATAGTTTGATGCTAAGGAATCCAATTGCTTTACAAAAGGGTGGTTGGCCAATAGAGCTGATGGATATATATTTGAAGGAGCAAAATGTGAAGTTAGATTTGGTTAGATATAGAAGGTACTTAGAAGAAGCCTACAAAAAGGCCTACAAGTTCATGCACAAAGGGGAAGGAAGTGTAGTGTAGTGTTATGAAAATACTGAACATACATTAGTGTCATAGAATAGAATATATTTGAGAATAAGTGGCTTGAATATCATTAAAATGACATTTATTTTAGTGAGATAGAAAGAAAATCGTGGCTCTCCATTTCAAACAATGTGACAACTTTAAGAATGTGTGTAGAATTATTGATGAAATAAAAATTATCATTGGGATTTGCTCAAAAAAATTTATTTTTGGGATCGCAAGCTGACTCACTTTTGCCTCTTGTCTTTTTTAAATTGAGAAAACTATAAAAAATTAATTCAAATTCTTATTACGACTAATTATTGAAAAAACACTATTTCAAATGTTAAATTATATTCCATAATGAAAGGTTTCATCAATGGATGTGGATGCCTTCAACCAAATTAAGTCCTCTGCAAATACTTCAACAATAGCAGATAAAGAACATTATTGTCTTTTTACTTAAAAAAATTATTTTTAAATTTTAGAATGTTTTAACAATCATATGAGGATTATACATGTTTACAAAGAGTTACACACTTGTTCATTAGATTTTATTTATTTATGAGATAAAAAGTATTATTGTCTTTTTACAAAAATTTATTTTCATTTTAGCCTGACATTGATTCCTTCAAATAAAATTCTCCATTAATATTTCTAATAATCATTCGCCAGATAATAACGGTACATTAGTTGGCAAGAAAATAACAAAACATCAGACAAATAATGATAGACCACAGGATAAAAGAGAGGGAGGGGGGGCGGTTAAAAAATATCATAAAACTTTTCCTTTCAGAAATAAGAGCAATGTAAACCCGTATAAATATCTAACTTCATTAGAAAGTAATACTACCTATTTCAAAATCAAGATAAACCCGTACACATTAACCCTTTTTAAAATAAAAAGTTTTTGAAACTAGAAATGGGAGGGGGCCGCGCGAACGCAGGCCTCCGCTGCCACAAATTATGACGTAGGCTCTCCTACTTGAGGAGACCTTAGACAGGCACCCCTCCTAAGTGCAATGGAAGTCACCAACCTAGGCCATGGGCCTTCTTGATCACCCATTGACCCCGTCCAGGTAAGTATGTTG
>JBAGKO010000004.1:6252226-6264278 GCA_037177275.1 Acacia concinna | reverse complement strand
TTATATTAATTGTTGAAATTTTTTTTATAAACATATTGTAGTATTAATTAAATAACTTGAAGGCAAAAAAAAATTAAATAACTTAGTTGGAAGCTAAATGTAAACTAATGTAACATATAAGTATAAAAATATGAAATTAGATGTAAGGGTAAAATAGTAAATCCATTATTGCCACCTCTCCCCTCCCCTCTTAAACCAAACAAAAGCTCAATTCCCCTCCCCTCTAATAAACCAAACAAGGTTACATGCCTCCCATACCCTCCCTTCAAACCAAACACACCCTTAATGTCACCTATAACGAATTGGTAAAATTCAAAAAACTTAAGATAAATTGTTGTTTTTATGATAATACAAGTTTAAAAATAAATTGTTGTTTTTATGATTGTAGGAGAAGAAGGTTGAGGAGGAGTAGCAGACTGATTATGGGGAGTTATACCGGTTGACACACAAACACAGTGGCGGTACTCTCACATCTGAGCAGGGGAGGTCATTGTAAGTATATGAATTTATTTTTTGTTGCTGTATATATATATATTTACAATGTTTAATTGCGTAATTAATTAATTTTTTGTTACAGGAGCGGATGATGCAGAGTACGACCGAGTTAGACAATCTCAGGGATCTATTGTGGAGCCTACAGCGCCTTTGAAGGCTGCCCTTGGCTCAGTTGAGTGTCCAGGATGATGTCAAGGACTAGGAATAGGCGCAAGGCCCAGCATGGTTTATGAGAAGTCTCTGGTATTGGGACATCTCGAGTAGGGACCTCCAAAACAAGGAGGCAGAGGAAGACCTCGATTGATGAGTTTTGCAAGTAGATGTTTAGGGCAGAGGCCAGGGTGGCGAAAAGGATGTAGGTGCGTGCCAATTCATTCTACCAAATGTAGGCATAGTGGAGGGAGATTAGGAATGCGTTGCTGGCTAAGTTGGGGGAGAGGATTTACTTGACGAGTCGGCACCTGAGGTCCCTAGACTCATCTTACAACCGTCTTCCTAAGCGCAGCAAGGGAAACAAACAAGTGACCCTGAAGATGATGATGTTAGATCTAATGCCGCTCGCCCTATTGATCAGCCTTACAAAATGTTGGTTTTTTTCAACAAGAAAGCCTTAATCCCACTATGTGGGTCAGCTACATGAATCGCTTTTATATTTTGTCATCATTTGTCATATTTTTAGACACTTTTTTTTTATGGTGGATTTTTGGACACTTTTTTTTTCCATTTGGGACATATTTAGTTCTTATGCATACGTTAAATAATTACAACACAACCATGTAAATGTGATTCAGAAAAACTAACATAAATAAGTAAGAAAGTAAAAAAGTAGCATCAAATGTTAATAACAAATTGAAAACACGATAAAAGTGTTGATCACAACTTGACTAATTTACAGAATACACATTCATGTCACTTAAAAAAAAGAACAATTTTCAATCTTTGTAACGATTTTTAAAATAAAATTGCTACAAAGTTTACTAAACTTTATAGTGGTTAAAAGACCACAACTACTACAAAGTCAACCAAATTTTTTAGCGGTTAAAAGACTAAAACCGCTACAAATATGTTGGTGATAGTGATTTAAAATGGATGAGCTTGCCAATGTTATGAAATTTGTAGTAGTTGCAAAGCTTATAACTGCTACAAACGTGTTGGTGTTAGGGATTTAAACTTTTTCTGAACCCGCCAACATCCTAAAGTTTGTAGTGGTTTAAAATTTTGAATCCCTGTTCCCAACAAATTTGTAGCGGTTTACTGGGAAAACCACCACAAATTGGCAACGGATTCTCTTATAACCGCTACAAATTGTTACTATTAAGATTAGTAGCAGTTTTGAACCACTACCAAGACCTGAACATTGAAACAATTTTAAATTTAAATCATTCCCACCCAAATCATTCAAAAATTCTAATTTCTCTTTACACTCCTCTTATATTTTGAATTATGATGTTTTCTTACCTACAATAAATATGGATAATTAATGGATAAAGTTGGGAAGGAATTATCCAACATAATTGGTAGGGTTATACAATTTCTTAAGTTTTGCATCATCTTACGCCATTTGTAATGGGAAAATCATATGTCTGTGTCCCAAATACAAGCAGATCGAGCACAACAATATATATATATATATATATATATATATATACTAGATTAAGAAATTAAATGTAATGGGAATAAATTAATTAAAGAACTCACTTTTATTGATAAACACAGACATACAAAACCAAAATTAGATTGAGAAACTAACATATATATATATATAAAGAACCAACTTCTTTAAATAATTAATAAAGCAAAAATTTTAAAATTTTGGCAAATGTACATACAACACATACAAAACCCACAATAGTTTCATTAAAATTTCGGTAATAAACGATCAGTTTTTCATAATAAATTACACTTAAAGGAAGAAAGTTATCACTTTATGCGATTCGCCGCAAAACTAGCACAGTTTCGAAGAACACTGTCGTACAACGTACTCAAAATCAGCCACCTAAGTACAAATGCGACCAGCTAGCATGTTCGCAAGGTAGACCATCACAACAGACATCATAAAGAGAATACTATTTCAGAAACAAAAGAAAGAGAAATCAAGGTGGGTATGTCGGAAGTGGTGGGAGGTATTTGAATGAGAGTGCGACAAAATATTTGCGGAGTTTGAAATCGTAAAAATAGAGTTTGAGGCATCAATTTTTAAAGGCATTTCTATCAAGGTTGTTTTAAAAAAAACCGTCAAATATAATATGTATTGTAGTTGTTTCACAAAAACCTACCATATGTATACTAATTATATATGATGGTTTTTTGTATTTTTATTGTATATATAGTGTTTCTTTATACAACCATAATATATGTCAACGACAAATAACGCTTCAAATTCCGCCTTTATATATATGATAGTTTTTAAACAACAGCCATATATGGTTCTCATATATATGGTATTGATTTGTAAAAGTGTCATATATGTCAAGGTGAGGTGTCGATTTAAGTCCCGTATCTCTATATATTATGGGGTTTTCAATAGCTAAGATATATAGAACGTTATATACACACAAACCTGTGGTAATGTATACAAGGTAAAAAGTTATATTGTTTTGACATTGTATAGTTAACAAATATGCTAATTTTAAGTCTCCGTAAAAAGGCAATCTCAACATAACAATATAGAATTAGTTTAGCAGTGTAAAGCTCTACATTCTTCTAGGAATTGAGTTCAAATTTTAAAGAAGACACTTGTATTAAAAGGGGCAGCTATAAAACCCAAACCAATACTAGATAATAATTTCAAGAAATAAAAAATAAAGACAATCTCAACATGAAGTCATTCATCGTAACTATATCATATATTTCTCTATTCACCTGGGTGTTAACATATTAATTATAATATTTTTATATATCAAATGAATCTTTGTAAGTAAGATACTAGATATGTGTATATTGATCTATGTCCATTTTCATTCAGATTACACACACCTTCCTCATAATTTTTAAAACTTACAGTTCAATCCAATTTTTTGAAAAATCAATAGAATAATATAAATAGAAAATAATTTGTTGAATGGAAAGCTCAATGATTTGGAATGCTGGTGGGTGTGGTGTTTCAGAGGAGACATGAGGCACTCATGGCCTTAACTCTCCCTACTTTTTGTCTCCTCTAGACTCTCCTCTTTCATGCAATTTGCGTTACTAACTTTTTTCAAAAATTATTACATTATATAAATTAATTTTTTATAAACATCAATTTAAAATTAAAAAATTGGTGAAAAGTGGGTGTTTGAAAATTTTATTAATAAGAATGAATTTTGACTAATTTGTTATTTAAAATATATAATATAACCGATCTAATAATACATAAATTACAAATAAAACAACTCATTTTTGGTATCTTCTAGAAAACAAAAGCTCACTCTGAATTATTTTTCACAAAACTTATACTTATTTATAATTGTAAAGATGGCTATGTATAGTGAAAGTGACTTAATTTATTTCAATAGATATTAATAATTTTGTTATAGTGGATACAAAAAATTTAATTGAATAATCTAATTCTAATTAATAGAGAATTTGAGATTGCCCACAATAAAATTTGAGTCAATAGTCTTTTATATGTATATAACTATGTACACACACATGTTATTACATAATTGTATTTAAAAAAAGAAGAATTAAGGTAAAATTTGATCTAGTAAGTTGTTACATAAAGTGTTTTTAGTTCAACATCATCAAAAAAAATTTAAATAATTTTTATTAACCAAAAATATATTGTAATTTGACTAGATATATTAAGATTATTAAGGTTAAATTTGATTATTAATTGACCAAATATATTAAGATGACCATCTATGTGTCAACCACACTATGTTTAGTAATTTGCAAATTTGATTTAAAAGTTTTCAAATTATAACAATGTCATCCTAATCATCATCCATGTTAAATTTAACAATTAGTCCAGGTTTTGGAACCCGAATTAGACCGGCCGGTCCAGCCTGGGAATCATCGAACCGGTGCCCAAACCGGTCTGGTCCGGTGGGTCAACCCAATCCTTTTTTCTTTTTCTTTTTTTAATAAAATCATTTTTTTTTAATTTTTCTTAAGAAATTTTTATTAATAACCCTGAAATCTTCTCTCTCTCACCGGTTTAGCTCCGGTTTGACTTCGATATGACCTACTAACCCTTGATCTAGTATCCCGACCGGTTCAGTGACCGATCCGAATTTGAGAACCTTACAATTAGTTGACTAAATATATTAAACTGACGAAGTAAACAACATTGACAAAGAAGTATAGATGGAGGAAGATAATTCGGTTATTATATGTATGACACATTGGGAGAGATTATTGAAATCTTGCCATTACCGTACCCCTAATTAACGGCGACGAAATAAGTGAGTACCTCTTTGATTCATTTAAATTGAGTGTTGCTGCTAGTGCTGGATAATAATTAATAATAATCAAATTCTAAATATTTAAAATATATAACTATATTTATAAATTTATTTTTGGTAGATTTTTCAGTGAAACTTATCCTTAACTTAAACTGTCTTAGCTATATGAAAAAAAAAATTGGTTTCTATGCAAGACACAATTTCTTTTAGTTTTAATTTCTCTCAATTTAAAATACATTTAATTGATTTATTAGTTTAAAAAATAAAATATAACTTTTTGGCATTTTCAACAATGTGACTACCTAATAAGTTTTCCAAATTGGGCTCAACAAACAATCCCATTTGTCAAAAGTATTCGGTCATATACGCGTTACTTCATTTCTTAATCCAACAAAACATTAGAATCTTTTCTTTTTCCGGTCAAAAACTTCTTAATTGGTCCTAACTTCTGAGGAACAATGTAATTATTAGTTCTTTAATAATTTTGTTCATTAATTTGCATACAGCTCACTTATACTCCAAAAATAAAAATCAAGCAAGTGAACGGGCCATTCAACCTATGGAGGTAGTAGGTCAGAAGTCCATAGCTCATATTGGAGTTAGACAGGAGTTAATTCGAAGCCAGATTAGTAAAGAAATGAAGATTACATGGTTATTAATTTAAAATTTTAAATAAAATAAAAAACAAGTTAAATTATTTTTTAAAATAAAAAAAACTGAACGGATCAAATTAACCGGACTAGACTAGTTAAGTGACTACTTCACCGATTATTGGCTCAAACTAGCAAGTCCGGTCCAATTTTAATAACTATGATAAAATCTATTTTTTGGATTTATTTGATTTTGTCAATTTCATTAAAACATGCCACGTCAAATTATGTGCATTTTGTCACAAAAAATACTAATGATATACGTTGGCGATGCAGGCCAAAAAACAAAAAAAAGGTATAGGTTGGCTGTAAAATTTGATGTGGAAATTGTCCGGGGTACCAAAAAAACTTTGAATAAAAAGAATTCAATTTCCTTTAAGATTAGAACTTGGATGGTTTTTTCACTACATCTCTATTATAGTTCTAAATTATTCACACCAAATCCCAACAACGCATATTAATTTTTTTACTTTTAAAAATCACTAACTCGAATGGTCAAGTTCAATTCAATTTAATAATATCTATAGTTGCATGCGTAGTAAAACAACACTAAAATAGTTAGATTGACGATCGAATTGCATCTCAAGATACTGACCTTAAAAATTATTCCGCTATCACTGGAAGAAAGAAAATGACACTGATCCATAAGATTAAACAGACCCTTCTTCAATAGTGCAATATGACAAAACAACGAAAGCTAAAATTAATATCAGCAATAGAAGAGAGCAAGAGGAGGAAAGTCTGAAGATTCAACGTTGAGTTGCATATATATCTAAGAGGCACTAGACACAGACCATAAGGCACACCCTCTTAAGACCGAATGGACACACCGGCAATAATGGTTCTATTTGTTGACTTTGAACAAATCGCATAGGAAGCACTTGACCGTTGGCAACTTTGTACCATAGAGGGTAACAATTTTTAAGTACTCAGAAACTGAGCTTTTCCGATAAGCTTTAAATAATAATAAAAAAATTGGTAAACCAAAAGATATTTTAATAAAAGGTATCCAATACTGCATTTTAACTCAAACGAAGGGAAATTGTTGGATTTCAATTGTGTTTGTCTCATAGTGGCTTGTTATGTTAGCAAACTCACCACTCTTTTAAACCTATCTACTATTATAGGATGACATGATATAAGAATTTGTCACTTATTCATTAATTCAGTTTACATGTTCATAGGTTGAGAGAACCTATCAATTCAAGCTCATGAACAAGTGACAGGGGTAAAAAAGTCTTTTCACCTAAATTCTTTTTGTCTTTATCTAATTTCAAATATCATTTTAACCTACGCAATTTGATTTTTTTGTAACTTAAAAGAGGACCAAATGGTATATACTATTATAGTCTTTATTACAAGTCCATTTCAATTACTTATCACATACCAAAATCAGTCAGTTAATTAATTAAATATGTCTTAAGTTGATGAAATTATTCAAATTTACCCTTATTAAAAATTTCTATCTCTCTTTACATTTACAAATCATTCTCACATTTCTCACCCTCTTTCTCTCTTTCCCAACAAGAATTAAGGTTTACATTGAAAAATAAAATCATTATTAACCCTCTAAGTGAACTTATATGTAAAGGACGCTAATCTTCATTGTTAAACGAGCTTGTTCAACTATATACGCTCCCACATGGCACCAAGTCATTGCCAACTCATGCCATTAAAGCTATTAATATGCCATTAAAGAATCTAACATATTGCAATTAAGATTTAGTATTAATAAGAACCCCAACCACATTTCTCATCCAAAAGAACAAATCTTCCTACACGTGTGATAGTTTAATCACTTTACAAAAAAGGGTTCAAAAAGAAAATAAATCCTTTCAACCTCTGGAGACTTCTTCCCTAACCTATTAAAAAACATTGAGGTGGAGTTTGGATGCTCTCCATTGCAATTTCCCTCCCTTACACAAATCCTCTCTAATATGATCTTAATTGTTATTTTAAAAAGTAAAAAAAAAAAAAAGGCACAAAGAGGGATTTGTGCAAGGGAGTTGCAATGAAGAAGATCCAAGTCCCACCAAACGAGTAGTGTAATCGCCTAGAGAATTGAAAAGTTGCAAACATATTATGCAAATCTTCGTCTCTTTTACTAACTCTTTAGCAAACGTTAGCTCTTCTTCTTTTTCATTCATCATTTAATGGTTAAGATTAACAACATACTTAAGAGTATGATAATATTGTTACAATTTAAATACTTCTGATATAACAAAATGTCTTTAAAAAAAACTTCTGAATATAAGTGTAAACTTTATAAATTTGCACCTGAAATATTTATATATCTAAGTGTTTATTTAAAATAATTTATTTAAGGGTAACAAGATCTTATTTGCGAAGTATAAAGTAAGTATATAAGAAGAGTCTTTCTCACATTTTATGTATAAGATCTTATTTACTCCAAATAAATTATAACAAACAAGAATGTCAGAAAAGTAACTATCTTTAGCGGTGGAAACTTGAAAAGGTTCAAATTCGAAGGAATAGGGAATGGCATTGATGGTGGAGTAAGAATAGCAATAATTACTGCAAACTCATCACCAGACTGAGATCCATTTATTTACTCTGTAACATCAAATCCATTTGCTCACTTTAATTGCTTTGGGAGGCATGAAGGTCAAATCATTCACGCAGCTTCACATAAAAGGTTTTGCCTAAAGTTGTTCATTCAAATTATTAAACCAAAAGACACTTGACCAAAAATTACCTTCTTTTGCAGACCACCAATAGGCAATAGTAGTAGTAGTACTTGGATTAGCTGTCCCATTAATATCCCACAAGAAAAGAAAATTAGTTGTGCTATTATTAAGAACAAGTATTTGAAGAATACATATAACTAATATACATCTATAGAATTAATTCTTACAAAATTCAATCCATCAAATACAACTTCTTCTTCTTGTTATTGAGGTTAAAAGAAACTCAATTCTTTTTTTCATAATAGTTGTCACGTTAAAATATTAATTGTTTTATTTCAACGCAACTATCACTTTAAATTTTAATGAAAATATTTATTATTTTTAAATCATTATGTATTTAGTTTCTCATTGAAAATTATATCCGGTGATGCTCAAATACTATAATATTTTTATGTCTTAAGTTAAAATTTAACCTAATCTTATTTAAAGTTATTATGGTAGAATTTATTTAATATTCTTTTAATATATATAAATTTGAATGACAATTATATTAAAATTTAAAATAGGAAAAAGGTAAACTACCTTGAGTGTAGTTAAAGAAAGAAATGCATGCCGATTATAATTTGAAAGAAAGAAAGAAAGAAGGGAGAGTGGAGACAGCCTTGCAGAACAGGAAATTTCATCATTAACAGTATTTATCTGATAAATGTCTCCAACAAATAAAAAAAGTTACTTGACATTACGATTTACTAGTCAACTGTAATTATATTTTAAAAGATAGAAGCGTTTTATAAATATTTACTAATCACTCTTTTTGGGCATGTATGGATTATTAAAGATCATTTATAATTTTATAAAGCGGAATAAGTATGCACAAATCTCATTGAAAAATTAAGGCTAAAGTATAACAATTTCATAAATTTGGACTACGTATATGTACATATAACATCTCTAAAGAACTTTACAATCAATCCCTCATTTTTACATCAATGCAGATACTTCCCTTACGATTAATTTTAAATATTTCTTACATATATGCACACATCTTAAAACTTTAGAGAGTTATTTATATGTCAATTGAAGTTTGAGATGCTATATGCTAAAAAGATAAAGTTTAAAGGGGATGTTTGGTATGAGGAATTTGGAGGGGAGGACAAATTTTTATAAAAAAATTTTAAAAAAAAAATTAGAGAAGTGTGCTTAAATAATTTTAATAAAGAGAATTTAATCAAAAACTTTTAACACTAATATTTTTTTAATCAAAATCATAAAAGTTTTCCTTCTCCCCAAAATCTCTCATGTCATATAACCTCTAGGGGTACATAATCTATAGAAGAAATATGTACATAAACTTGAAAGTTCTAGAAGCGTACTACTTCCTCCCATCTTTAAAATGAGACATATTTATCTAATTTAATTAGATTAAAAAATTTATTTAATATGTCATATATTTTTTACAATATCTTAAATATTTTCCTTAATTTCCTTTATCTTCTTTCTTCCTTAATTATTATTGAAGAAACATCGATAAGCGTAAATATAGAAAATATTAAAGAATATATCTTTTATATATATATATAAAAATCAAGATCATCTCTCCAATTATATTATATAATATTAAAGATCGGATGCAGTATTGCTTTTAATTATTAACATAAAACCTACTTTATAGTTCAAAGTATATGTTATATTAAAGAGGGGATGGAGTATTATGTTTAAAAGTTAAAAAAAAAAATATTCATAGACAATTCAAGATTTAGAAAAGTTTGGGTGAATACCATATTTTGTTCATATAGTTTAGCCGCATTTAGGTTTTGGTATCTCTAGGAGTAAAATTGTCCATGTTTTTTTTTTTTGAGTTATAGGGATTAATATTTTGAATGGAATAAAAATTAAGAGACTAAAACCTTTTATTTAAAATTTGAGGGATTAAAATCAAAATGAAAGTAAATTTAAGAGACCAAAGAGTATATTAATGCAAAAAGTTTTATATGATTCAGTCAAAGATTAAGTAGAAGTCTATAAAACTAGAAGGAGAATAAAAAAATTGAAGTGAATATTTGCTCATTTGGAAAAATAAGAGGATAAATTAAAAAAAATTATATTTTACCTCATAAAACTATCTCATACATATAATATTTATAGGGAGAATTCCAGAAAACTACCTCCCCAAATTCCAAAACCTCAAAAGGGATGTTAACATTTTAAAAAGACACTAAAGTGCCATGGACCAAATTGGGGTTTTAAAATTTGCTGACATGAACAGTAGTAATTTTCACAAGATGAGTAATGGTTTTTGCAAGATGAGTAATGGTTTTTGCAAGAAGAGTAGTGGTTTTCACAAGAAGAGTAGTGGATTTCGCTAGTCTGTGTTAGTCACTCTCTCCCCCTCAAAATTCGCTGACGTTAACAATAGTGTATTTTCACCATTTGAGTAATAATTTTCACAAGAAAAGTAATGGTTTTTGCTACTTCGCGTTGATCACTTTCTCTCTCCCCTCCTCTGACAGCACTGTTCATCTGACACTGACACTAACATTAACACTGTTCATTTGACAAATGAGAGAGCAATGTACCCGTGACGTGAACAGTGTCAGATTTGCACTATTTGAGTAATGGTTTTCGCTATTTCATATTGGTCACTGTTCATGTCAGCAAAATTTCAAAAAACCTCAATTTAGTCCATGGTATTTTAGTGTCTTTTTAAAATGTTAACATCTCTTTTAGGGTTTTAGAATTTAATGAAGTATTTTTCTGAAATTCTCCAATACTTATAATACATTTATATATATATATATATATGTGTGTGTGTGTCATATATGAATTAATTGAATAGTGATGATTGATGTGGCCTTTCATTGTTGCTCTGAATCCTCAGGTGCCGTAGATTCAGAGGCTGTAACATTAAACTTTTTCACATTCATTAGCAAACCAAACACTCCTCAAAAGTGAAACCCTAATTATTGCGCACCTTTGAGTTCTTATTAGTTTTTTGGTGATCATCATCTTTCAAATCCCTAAAATTTATCTATGATGTATCAGACACATGTTCACACACGCACAATCATTTTGTCTTCTTATAAATCTAACCCTTTTATAATTTTTATACACTTCATGTTCCCAATCGATTAGACTATTCAGTCAAAAAGTGAACATACATTTCTTGAATCCCCCAAATACATGCACATTCGTTTATTAATTTTTCTAGCATATGAAGAGACATGTTTTGGTCTAAATCTGATCACGTTGATTGAGGCTAAATCCAATCTGATTTGGTCTTTGTACAATTCTATAATAAAAACAGTTGGTCTAGTGAGCTTCTTAAAACGGTTGTTTTCAGAATCTGAGCTCATAGTTTTTATACTACATGACATCAACTTCACTATTGTTAGAATAACTTTGTACAGCTCTATAATCTTACAGAATCAGTTTTAGTTCTCATTGCAATGAGAAGTACGAACTTATCATCGCTACATACCGTTGATATTTGTTTTGGATTATTCAGATTGAATATTTTTTTAGTTTTACTTTTTTTTAAGAAAAACATTATTAAATGTTTACAAAATATAATATAAAAATAATCTTTTTAACAGCAATTTTTTTTAAAAAAATTATTTTTATTTAAAAACTAAAAGTTAAAAAACTTAAATTTAAAATGTTAAAAGTCTATTTAAACCATCTCATCATCACACTAAATTTATAGTGATTATAATTGTATTAATAAGCGGCTTATTTTTTTGATGAGCTTATGATAAGTAGCTTTAGAAAAATAAGTGACTTATCAGAAGTTGTTGTGTTTAGATGTGACTTTACAAAAGTGATTTTTTTTTATGAAACATGTTTGGATGATAAGTAAAAAAATGACTTATGA
>JBAGKO010000004.1:6231662-6252126 GCA_037177275.1 Acacia concinna | reverse complement strand
AAATGAAGTAGAATGGGTAGATGATGATGAATATGCTATTAGAAATTATCATTGTGAAGGAATATGGGAAAACACATTATGTAAGAGCTTAAGAACGAAATTTGACATCCTGCAATTTCTTTTGGTTAGCTTATTGATAATTTTAGTTATTTCACTTCCATAATCATAGTTTACTTATTTAAATGACCTTGATTTCTTTACAGGAACATGTCGAGTTCTGACTCCTCACAGAGTGATCACGACCCCGTTGTGAAAAAAGTAAGAGGTAGTACCAAGCTGAGACCTTTGGTTCAACATCGTGAAGAACAATAAGAAAGGCTACATGTGGACTTCGACGATAATATACAGCCAGTTGGTCCTGAAGAAGACAGGTTTATTAGTTATATAGGCTACTTGGGTCAAAGCAAAGTTGGCATTGTCTGGCCCAATTGGAAATCAATCCCACTGAACACAAAGAACTTGATTTAGGAACAACTTTTGGTATATATCTTTCCATATTTACTTAACTCTTTATGTTGGTTTAATTTGGTTCAAATAACATTATGTTACATATTGCAGCAAACGTATAATGTCCCAAACACCAAACAAATGCACAAATTTTGGATGGGAGCAATTCGAAGACGATGGAAAGATTTTAAATATAGGCTAACAAAAAAATACATTTACGGTCCAAGGAAGGGTCAGGATCCAAGTAAAAAATATTCATACATTTTACCTGAGGACTGGAGACAGTTTGTGGCATCAAGACATGATCTACACTTTCAGGTAAATTTTTTTCATTATAGTATAAAAATTTTTCTCAGGACATTCTTAATTTTTCATTATTTTCCGGTCACAGGAATTAAGTCGAGATGGTAAAGAGAAGCAAGCACAGAATCAATATGTGCATTACATGTCTCGAGGGGATTATTGAAAATTGTAAAATAAGATGATGACAGAAGAGTTGGAGAGAATGAAAGAAACGGCTCAGTTAGATCCCAGCATTGTTGTGCAAGAGTCCATTTTTTATGTAGCTCCTCCTGCGTCATAAAAGATGGAAAGCGGCGAGAATGAAAGCTGGCAAATACATAAATCTAGTTGTTGCTAAGATTTTTGGGAGGATTGTAAGTAGTCAATGTAAAGTATATTTACATATTGTTCAAATTACTTAAATATGGAACTAATTAATTATCATTTATGGCTTATATTCTATAGGATGAACTTGAGGAGCAAAGCAGCCAAGGTTCCTTTACCCAGAGTAGAAGGATGGATATCTTGGCAACGACGATTGGGAAGCCAAATCATCCCAATTGCGTTAGTGGGGAGCCAAGCGAAGTTGGGCTCACAAAATCTTTTAGACAAACTTCACAACCTTATATACAAAATGAACCTAATAGAGAGCTTGTGGCCAAGGTTCGAGAGGAAGTTCAAGAGTCACTCCGAGAGGAAGTTCGAGGGTCACTCCAAGAGGAAGTCCAGGAAGAAGTTGAGATGCAACTTCACCAATCATCCTGAGAAGAGTTATTGTAGGAGATACATGGTGAGGTCTAAACTATGGTTATATCTAGCATACAATGTCAACAAGGTTCAACGGAACATAGAACTCAGGTATGTTCCTAAATTCAGTTACTACTGAGTTTTGCCTTCAACTAGTTTATTTAATTATTTCATTTCTCTTAACTCAAGAATCCCCGGCCTTCCCTAGTACTAAAAGAAGTCATAATCCATCAGAGGTACCACGTGACAACCCTCCTCCACATTCTCCACCTCTAAAGACTAGAGAATCATGCACCCTCTTTTTAGATATCTCATCCCTGCATATTGTTGCCGATGCTCTAGTATACAAACAGGCTATAATCCACCATCATAAGGAAATTCAACACGAATTTCACAGGGTCACTGTTACCAGTGTTCAAGAGAGCGAAAAACATGTCCCCATCCTTGATGAAGAGGTTGACACACTAGGTCAAGCAATAGGATCTTTTATCCTTTAGCCTAAAAGTCTTATTGCCATGGTAGACACAACTACTTCTCAGGTTGGCAGCACCTTAATCTTACTTGAGTTTTTTTTTATATACTAGCTATAATCTTTATTTTATTTCTCTTCAGGATGAAGATGATGGGATTAAATTTGCTTTCTTAGCCCAACTATGACATATCTATAAAAGAATTAATAGCATTGACTTGCACATGCCTTATGGGATTGTGGGTGAAATAATTGGAATCGATATGAAAGATCTTAGGGAGTTCCTATCTTTAGAGGAGCTGGACATTGGCTGGCTAAAACTTGCAATTATGTAAGTGAATTACTTATTTTTAAGTTCAACTATTTTATGTACTGATTTTTACATTTTATATATCTAATAACTACTTAATTTTTCATTTTCATCTGATGATAGCTTCTTCCACAATTTATGCATCCAATTGTCCACAATTTATGCATCCAATTGGGAAGAGACGATGCATATGGATTCTTATGTCCTGCTAATCTAAAAAGGCAACTACAAAACTGGAGACGTGGATGAGCTATGTGGGCTACACAATCGAGAAGACGAAAAAGTCATCCTATCTTGCACCAATTGTGGAAGGGAAGTAACTTAACTTTGTTTGTTTATACATGTGCGGTTTGTTAATAATTTATCTTGTCATTTAATTGCATTTTATTCTGTATATGTTGTTTCAACTATCACTAGACTCTGTTTGTTGCTTGCCCAAACATCAATGTTCTCTATTAGTTTGATTTGTTGGGTGGCATGCCAAATGAAGAGATAAAGACCATCTTCAACACATAAATTAAGTCTTTCATAAATCATTTGTTATTGACTTAAATAAATTGTTTTAATGTCTTTTCATTTTCATTTCAATGGTAGCGCACTCAAAACATATAAGATGTTGGGTGGCAAGCTGGAAGGCAAAAATAAAGAGTCAAAGTGGTTTTATCCGTTCAGTAAGTATTTTAATATGATGTTCTTTTATTTTATAACAATCATTTGTTATACCCTATATTCATTTTAACCATTTTTTTTTAATTTACAGTGCCCTCAAAAATTAGACAAGAAGGAGTGCGGATATTATATTTTACTGTTTATGTATAACATCATTCATAACGGAAGTACTAGAGATTTTGAGTAGGTATAGTTTTTCACTTTTAATTTACATATTTTTGACAATGAGAACTCCTACACAGAGGAAGACCTTAATAGTATCTGCAACTTTTTAGTAGGAAATCTGCTCCAACATGTCGATTATTAGTTCTATTTATTTTCTTTAGGATTAATGTAAGATATTAGTTAATCAGATATTGTGTTGAATGGTATTTCTTATGGATGGATGCTATTTCTTGTGGATGGATGCTGTAAAATGTTAGCTCGGATTTGTAATTTGGCTTTCTGTAAAATTGTATTATACAGTTGAGATGCATGAATAGATAAAACATTAAAAAAATAAATAAATTGCATCTGTTTGTTGGGAAAAGGCGTTTGTTTTAGTAAACTAGACGCCTTAATATGCGTATGAACTAACGCATAATTTAGCGTCCATTTTCCCACCAGTTGCTTTTTCTCGAAACTTTTAACGTCTTCTGCATATACGACCGCTTGAAAAGAGACACCAAAAGCATTTGAAACCAGACGTTAAAGCCCTTATTTTGTAGTAGTGCCGGATGAATCTTCTGTCCTTTTATAATCAATGTATATTATTTCAGATTATGGTTTAATCTAATAAAATCATAAACAACTGCACATTGATCCGTAGAGGGCATAAGATTCTCCATGGCTCAATATAAATGGATTGTAAGATAAAATGATGATGGTTGATCTTGTAAAATAGGAAGGGAAATACTTGGCGGTTATTCAACAACAACTATCATATATTGATATATATCGGTTTTTATTTAACAACCGTAATTTATTAATGGCATATACATGACGTTTCTCACTAGAAAACCGTTATATTTAAGGAAATATATATGACAGTTTTGAACCGCCATATATATATATATATTGCATTAAAATATATGGTGGTTAGAAACCGCCATATATGAATAAAAACAACCATTAAATATAGACAATTCTGTAGTTGTGTTTTTTTATTAAATTAAAATAATTATATTGGAACTAACCTATATTCATATTATCTTCTGAAATGACATCAAGTTACTTGTATTATGAATTATAATTTCTAATAATAGAAATGGAATCATTTAATTTTAGTATATGGGCCCGCCTGAAAATTTATCCTTCCATGAAAAGGTTACAAGATTCGTTGCTTGTATGTAAAAAGAATATTAGGTCGCACAGTTTGAAAATTATCGCCAAGTGTCTGCCTAAATCTTAAAATCTTCGCAACAATTATTTTTGATAGGTAGAGCACTTATTAATCCCTTTAATTTTAAACATAAAATCCAGTTAATTTTTTTGGAGAGATTAAATATGGTAAATTAATTATTTAATTATATCATATTTAGTGTATTGTTATATTATATATCATAATCAATTCATAAGTTAGACAAAATAATTTGAAAAAAAATGATAATTTTAAATATTTTAAAATCATGTAATCAGTTTTTTTATGATTCTCTAACAAAAGTCAAGTCTTATATTTAGGACCAGAAATAATATATCCTTATAATGAGTTTTTATTGACAACTTCACGTTTAAAAAGAGGTATTCTCTCTGATGTTAAATATAAGATTCAGTTAATTTTTTTAAAGGATTTAAGAAGATAAATTAGCTACTTAAACTGTTAATCATACCATATGTTGTATATCATTATATTATATATATATATATCAGTTTATAAATTAGATAAAATAGTTTGAGAAAAAACGATAAATTTAAATATTTTAAATAATTTAATTAGCTTTCTTAGGATTTTTTAAACAAAATCGATTATATCTTATATTTAGTATCATGAGTAGTATGAAATATCATTTCTTAGAAATGCTATCTATCCCATTTATATCTAACAATACTTTGAGTCTAATTGAAAAAAAAAAAAAAAAAAAGCAGATCGCATACAAAGTATAAAATATATAAGGAGGACAAGCTAAATAAATGCACAAAGACGCTCCTAAATATATAGATTTCAGTTCAAGATCCTAAAAATTAATCATGGTGCCCAAAGACTAGTTTAGAATTAAATTTCATATTGAAATTACCTGAATGCCCTTAATTTCATATCTCAAAAATAATAAAATAAATAGCAAACAACTTTAACTTATCAAATAACAACAACAATCAAGATAATAAAAAACTAATTTCACAAAAATTTATATTTCTGCAGTGATAAGTGTTAATATGTTGCTCAATGACAACAACAATTTAATAAGTAATAACTTTAATGTATCAAATGACAGCAACAACTAAAGTCGTGTCTAGTAAGGCCATTCACATAATTTTAGCACAAAATTTAATCCCAAATTAATCTCTGGAGATTTCAAATTAATTATAACATTTTAAGGTCCTAAATTGATGATAACTTTCATAAAATTTTTATAGGCATCTGGAAAAAAAATTATAGATATATTAATAAAGATAGAAAAATACACTATCATTTTTTATCTTAAAAGTTGAGTTATGTAATTAACTAGCTAATAAAAAGTTTTCTAAAAGAGAGAAGGCGCATTAAGGAAGATTACAAGAAGTTGGGTGTGTCCCCAAGGAATGAGTTATTGTCATTATTATATTTGAAAAGGGAATAATTAAAGTATTTTGATATTGAATTCAAACCGAGTAAACACTAAACAGTATACCATAACCATGTAGATGGACCCAAATTACTGTATTTAACTTTTGAATAAACAATTTTTTAAGGGGGGCTAACAGGGAAAAGTATTAGCATTTTCTGTGCCAAGGGTTAAGAAAGATTATTAAATAATAATTAATAAAAAGGAAACATTGTGGGGTTGCTCTTATGATGAACAACACATGAGGCAAGTATCATAAATGTTCATGAATATGGCAGCATCAGATCATGCTCTAATAATTGATTTGCGTTTTCTTGTCAAAAAGATTATTACTGTGAAAAAGTTTGATTATTATTGATTGTAATCTAAAGTGCTTTTTTAAGCTTCCCATCATTTTTTATATTTTAAATTTAAATTGCAATAATTTCTTGCAATAGTACTTTTTTGGGGGGACCAACCATGCAAGAGAGATTATAAAAACATTTAATTTTAATTATCGTAGCACCTCATATTTTGAATTTCATTTCTATGAAAATATTTTCAGATTTAGATTCTTATAAATTTTTATTTTATAATTTTCTAATGATTTAAAATATATAACCTTAAAATATAAATAGCTTTATTTGTTACATATAAGTTATTGTTATTTTTATTTTATTATCTATTTTTATATTCTTATGAAACCTTAAATTATAAAAAAAATATTAACAAAAAATTTCATTTAAATACCTTTTCAATTTCAAAATCATAAAGTAGTAATTTTTCATAAAATTAAGTTGTCAATTGCATGACAAATTTGAGTAATCTCATTACTTTTATAGATAACAGGACTAATCTGAAATTTTAAAATTTAAATAGCATTGGTATAAAATTCTCCCAAATATTAAAGTGACACACACTGACCATTGCAATTTAAGAAAAATTGAATTGATGGAACAACACATCTTTTAAACCATAAGAGACAAAACTACTTAAAGTGAAATAATAAGAATGAAAGGAAGAAAAAAATAACCACAGATGTCATACTTAATCCTAATCAACAAATATGTCCACAAAAAATCCTAACCAACAAATTGTGTGCCATATTGCCATCTTATCAAATTATGAACCAATCTCTTCTGTTTAAAACAATAGACATTGAAGTCTAAAATGTTAAACTACAGATATGTTGCAAGAAACTCCAGTCTTCAAATAATTTGTTTTATAAAGTTTAAGAAAAAAAAGTATAGGCAATTTTACATATTGCCTAAATTTTAAACAAGAACAAATAATGTAATTAAAAAAACATCATTTTTATTTTGAAGCGTTATAGTTGCTTGGAATTTGAGTATAATTAAATACAACTTTGAACTACAATTATAAAATTTTCAATAAAAATATAAATGCAATTTAATAATATCTAAGATATTAAATTTAATTTTCTTAACTACGTTGGCAATTAAACGTGAGAAAATTAATTCGTAATATAGAGTTGCACAAACTGCTTATAATATGATGACAAAAAAAACAATATTTTTGCAGCCTACTTTTTTTTTAGCTTCTTTCCTTAGTTCTTGTGAAATACATTTTTCGATTCTAAATACATAAGCTTAATAACTTGTTTACCTGAGTTAAAAAAAAATGAGTCAATTATCTAATAGTTAGAATTAATCTTTTCATCTATATAGCTTTTTTACCAAGGTACCAAAAACAGACAGGGTAACGAACCGATCATGATATAGGTTTATGGTTCAACCGGATCAGACTGGGGGTTGAACTGGTCACATTAAAATATTATAATTTAATTTATAATAATAAAATATGTGATAATTGATATATTTTTAAAATTTCATAAATAAATGGGTAGTATTCTCTTTTTTTTTTTTTGCAAAAAACTAGTTCGATTGCCTGGTTTGACTAGTCGAACTCTGTCCCAAACTGGTTTGAACCCCTCCCCCGGCTTTCAGATATTCCAAACCGGACCAGGGTCTAGCTCCAGGTCAGACCGGCCGGTTCGATATGGTTTTTCACACCTTAATTTTTACTAAATTATAACTCAATTCATACAATTTGACTCAGTACAATTCAATCTCTATAGTTTTAACTTAGTTGTAACTTGATCCATAAATTTTAAACCATAGCAATTCAATTCTTTTTGACCATTTTGTAATTTAGTTCATGACCTTTATTATAAAATAAAAAGACTAAATTATAAAATAGCCACAATCATAGGGACCACATTGCAGTGAGGCAAAGTTTAAAAATTGAGTTACAAGTTAGTCAAAATTATAAGGATTGAGTTGTACCGAATTAAAGTATAAAAACTGAGTTACAAATTTGTCAAAATTAAAGGGATCAAAAGATTAATTTTCTCTATCTAATATACACACATATATTGATTTTTGTAAAATATCCTTTATTATAAAATGTGTGGTTGTGTGCAGTCATTTGAGATATTTAGGGAGAAAAATAAAAAAAAATATGAGAGACTATATTGAAAGTTAATACTAGTATTTTGGATCCAAACAAACTCCTACATGTAGAAATCAGATAAATAAGCTAAAGTAAAGTGGGGGGACTGTTAAAAAACAAATCTCACATTACAAAATTTATTATTCAAAAGTGCTTAATAACCTAAACCCAGGTTAAGAGAACGCAACTCATTTTTATGCTTAAATGTCTTTAATTTTATTCAAAATTAAGTATACATTGCCCACAATTGACAAAGACCTGCAGAGCTGCACTTATTCAAAATAGGTTGCAGTTGAGTTCTTAAACAAATTATATGTATCATTTTGAGTAATAAATTATATTTTGGACGGAAAAGTTAGGTGAAAATATGGATATGTTGAAGGTAAGCACCAAAATAATAAAGAAGAGGGAAAAAATGGTAAAAGAAATAGTCAATGAAAACCGAAGGAGAGGGTGTGGGGCCCAGCACATCTGGTTAGCGAAATCTTCCACTGCCTGGGGACTTTAGAACGCTTCACTCATTTTCCATGAAAGTGACTATGGCCAAGCGTAGCTCTAGATGACTGGGGACCACAACAAATCACTGAATCACACTTCAATTTCTTTCTTTCTTTTTTTAATTAAATTTTTTTAACATAAATAAATAATATTTTATCCATCTGTATTGGTTCTGACCCCTTTTCTTAATTGACTCGCAACCTCCACTCATCTTTACCTTTAATTCTCTCTCTTTTACTTTTCAACATCTCCTCAACTTCAATTTTAACCAAAATTTAATCGGAAATTTTTTAATCCTCCTATTTTAATAAATTTAAATTAAAATGTTCAAGTGATTTCTGCCAATTTCAAAAGGTTCGTTATCAAATCTCATTCTGGCAAAAAAAAAAATCAATTTTCATCAATTTTTTGTATTCCATATTATTGTATATTAATGAGGACAAATTTGTGGTACAGAAGATTGTATCGACCAAAAAAATCGTGAGAAGAAAAGCAATGTACTTTGCCCTCATTATCTTTTATTGTTTCTTTTTTTCTTCTTCTTCTTCTTGTTTTTTTTTTTCAGTATACTTCATTGCTTTTTATACAGTTATCTAAGTAATTCGTCTAGTCATTAAATATAAGAGTCACTTTGTTTTGAACTGAAAATGCAAGAGTTACTTAGAAAATTTACTTTAGTCCTAAATGAAAAATCTAAACTTAATTTCTTTATCAAATTTGTAATTTTTTTAAAAAATATCAATATTGATTTCTTACATTAGGGGAATGTTTATAAAAAAAAAATCTGTCAACTGGAAATAATTAATTAAGGTATTTTAAAAAAATTAGCAAAATTTTTTATGAATAATTATCTTAACTAATTTCTTAACTTTTACGGTATAATTATCTGACTTGTATACTAAAAATTGGTGAAAGTAACAAATACTATTGATACGATTCTAGCAACGTCGACTTCAATTTTTATTATTTTTTCAATTCATACAGGTTAAAATCTTAATTTTTTTTGGCCAAACTAAAAGTTAAAATCTTAATTTTATTTAAAAAGAGTTTAGTCCTTTTCGTTCAATAATACAACCGATAATTATTTCATATTTTATATTATTGACTAATAAAAATTTGGGCATAGCTATCTCACCCAAAAAAAAAAAAAATTTGCCTAGCTGGGTGATACTCTGATAGATGAAGGTGACAGTTTTGCTAAATTTAGTACTCTCTAATTTTATACAGAGTACAATGTTTCAATTTGTCCCTTAACTTTAAAAGTTATTATTTTTAGTCCTTTAAGTTTAACTTGATTTTAAACTATATATTTTGTAATAATTATTATTATTTTAAAAATTAAATTTTATATGTTAGCATTTGACAATGTTTTGTCTGCATTAAATTTTAACACCAGCATTTTTTTTTATTAAATGATGATTAGTGATAAATAACTGAAATGACATTTTATTAAAAAAAAAACATGAAGCGACCAAGTTGAATTATCATATCAAATAAAAAGACTAAAATATACTTTCACCTTTCTTCTATAAATTTGGTACTGTTTTTCTAGAAGGTTAAAAACAAATTTAATTCCAATAGCGGTACATTAAATCCAGAAAACAACTTGAAAACGGAACAAATTGGAATATAATATCTGTCAAACTCAATAAACATGTCCAACAACCACATCCATATATATACTTCTATATATTCAAACGTGAGATCCCAGACGAAGAAAAAACAGGAAATAAAACCAAATTTAATGTAGCTATCTAAGAAATACTTAACACGTTGTGTGGGAATAATCATTTTAACTCATTAATTTTATTTCATAAAAATACGCCAGCTTGCTTGGCCAATTGTCAACCATGTTCTGTGATTCTTGAAGATTCCATTTGGTCTAGCTAGTTCATTGAATTGAGCTTCATTCCATAACAATGTGGTCAATATGCCAAAAACAAAAAAACTAACCAAAAGCAAATAACTGTACAGTTTAACGGTATGAATGCTTCAATGTAAGCGGGAGATTGTAAATATATCAATCAAGAGTAATTCTGCCCTATAAATTTTTAAACCGTAGTAATATGTCATCTTAACTTTTGGGGTAAATTATATCTAACTGTCACACTTAATTATGATAACGGGCAGGATAAGAATGCTTTAGATTTGATATTTCTCAAGCTAAATTGTTTCTTGAAAAATTTCTGAGATAAAATTGACCCCTATTGAATACTTTCAAGACAAAAATAGCCTTTAACTCATTACTGTAACCATCACGTTTAATTTTTGATTGGTAAAATCTCATATTAAAAGTGCAAATTTATTTTCTTTGAGCGCTAAATACTTATACTTGAACTTGTAAATTTGTATGATCTACAGGTATTGAACACTCATAAAATGGAAATTTACAAGTCCAAGTAAGAGAATTTCTCATTTATATAGACACCATATTTAGGAAGCAGATCCCATCATAGGCATTTTCCTCATAATCTCATGTCGACTCTCAATTTTTTTTTAAAAAAAAACTGTTCAAATTTAATATTTTTTAAAACTATATTATAGTATTTTATAGTTTAATTTTTTTTAAAATTATTTGTATTACATTTATGAATATTGTAGAGAAGATTTTAACACTTTAAACTTATTTATTTATATTTAAAATAATAGTTTTATAAAATATAAAATTTAAACGATCAATTTCTTTAATGTGATAGTAAATAAACAATTTTTAGAAGAAAATAAGACAATTGATTATGACAGAACCCAAACCCTCATATCTACCAGCAATTTAATCATCCTAATTTATTGTAGAGAAGGATTAGGTCATTTATAGTAATTTCAGAAATCCAAGGTCTTCAACGTTAATAGCTTTTCATTTTGGCCCCTCGGCATCATTTTCCATATATTAATTAATAATAATACTTCATGATTGTCCGGCTGTAATTTGATCAAGAATATAACTTATTTCTTTACCAAAAAAGAAAAACGAAAAAAAAAGAGAGAATAGAACTTATTTTTAAAATATATGCTTTAATTTTATATTACTCAATCAAAATAAATGATTATTCTAAAACACACTTAACTTTATTTTTCTCCAAGAAGAACTTTGAATAATTTTTGTATAAATATAAATTAATTTCTTGACTGAAAAAATTGAAACATTCCTGCTTATAGGGATATGAGTGTAAATATTGACAAAAAAATATCCATTGTGTGATTGATGGTGATATATTTTTGTCTACTTTATGAGTGTGTGTTTGGAGAAAGCGATGATTCAACGACCAACGTATTCATTATTAAATTGGAAGATATCATGGGTTTGCAACTTGGCCCTTCTCTTATTTAATTCAAGATATTGTTAGCTATTTTTTATATAAATATTAATTATTGATAATTGATTGGAAAGCTTGTTTGTGTGATGTACTGAGTGCCACAGATGAACATTATTGAGGACAACGGTTTAAGGGGCAATGGTATAATCGTAATTGAATGGAGTTAATGCATCATAATTAAAAATTAAAAAATATTTATAGATCATTAATAAATGATTAATATTTAAGTAAAAACTTATTAATTCACAAGTAAATGGAAAATTTATGAATAACGTAAAAATGACACATAATCCACTAACAAAACAGTCTAGTCAGTAAGCATTTGACTCATGCATATCCTCATAAGGCTGTGAATTTAAATCATGTTGGTTTACTTGTTCACTAATCTAACAAATAAAGTCGGATTCATGATAGTAATAATTTTTAAATTATTTAAATTCATGTAACAAAAATTAAATCATAATTATGTGTGAATACTCATTTGAATTTCAACTCTCAAAATAAAATAAAAAACAATTAGAACATCAAATCTAGTATCAACTTGAAAGCATGTTTATAATTAATATAGTAAAAGTGAATAGGTTAGTTCTTTGGGAGAAAGAGAGAGAGAGAGAGAAGGTTAGTTAGGCAGGTTTGGCAATTTCCTTATAAATTACATTACTTTTAAAGAAATATCCAAACATGATTTTGCCCCCTAAACTATGTGGTGAGTCTTTGCATAATGTTGGAATATGAAAAATAAAATATTAATTATTGATAATTGATTGGAAAGCTTGTTTGTGTGATGTACTGGGTTGCCACAGATGAACATTATTGAGGACAACGGTTTAAGGGCAATGGTTTAATTGTAATTGAATGGAGTTAATGGATCATGATTAAAATTAAAAAATATTTATAGATAAGCAATGAATAATATTTGAATAAAAATTTATTAATTCACATGTAAATGGAAAATTTGTAAATAAAGTATAAGCAACGAGCAATCCACTAATAAAGGTCAGTCTAGTCTATAAACAACTTGATTGACTTGTGAATCATACTCTATTAGTTGTTGATATGAGAATTATATTGATAGATGGTTTGTATTTGCTAGTTTACCTATTCACTAATCTAACTGACAAAGCCAAATCGTATTCTAATATCGTGATGATAATAATTTTTAAATTATTCAAATTCAATGTAACATCAATTAAATCATAATCATGTAAGAATATTCATTTGAATTTCAGCTCTCAAAATAAAATAAAAAACAATCAGAACATCAACTCTAGTATGAACTTGAAAGCATGCTTATAACTAATATAGTAAAAAAAAGAAAAAGAAAAGGTTAGTTCTTTGGGGTTATTAGTTAGGAAGGTTTGGCATTTCCTTACATTACTTTAAAGAAATATCTATCCAAACATGATTTTGCCCCCTCAACTACGAGGGGAGTCTTTGCATTAATGTTGGAATATGAAAAATAAAATAATAAACTATTTTAACTTTTACTACTATTTGTGAATAAGGTGTCGTACTCAAATTTTAAATTACATTTTTTAAAAAAGTTTTTTGCTTTAAAGCTTTATTTTTTGGTAACTGATGGTTAAAGCCAAAAAAAGGGGGGGAAAACTACACAAAGAATGTAAAAGAAACCAAAAGAGGAAAAAAAAAAAAAACTCAACTATACACATTTCAAAAGCCACTCCCAACAATCAGCAAAAAAAGTAGTGCTCAAAATTTAAATCAAAGTGAAAAGTAAAAGAGAAATATACGTTATATTTAACATAGTTTAAATAGATCGTGTTCAAGTTTCGCGTGTTACATTTAATTATGACTTGTCTTCAACAATTATGTTAGTAAAGATTGAATAATGATATTTTATCTCAGGTAAAAAAAGAAAAAGAAGAAGATATTTTGTCTAAATATGTTCAACAATTCAAATAGCTTAATTGAACTACATTTTTTAATCTTTACAAACTAGTTACCTATTGAAGGAGATATTTTGATATTTTTTTTATAAAAGACAAAATGATATTAGGTAAAATTTAAATATTAACAAAAAAATTAAAGCAAATACTATAAATAAAAGAACTAGTATATGGTAAAAAAAAAAAACCCATGATGTGTCACAACAAGGGAAGGTTGCACAATGGAATCCTTTAAAAGAGTTAGGATTTCCTACAAAGTGATATTTATGGGATTGTTTGTTTTGACTTATTTTAGTTAAATAAGATCTTATACACAAAAAATATGAGAAAGACCTCTCTCACATACTTACTTTGTATTTTGCAAATAATATCTTATTACCCTCAAATAAGTTATTTCAAACAAATAAATAATTGATGGCCGTTGGATGTTGGGGAATCAGTAGAAAAGCTTTGTCAGGGTGTGTTTGAATTAAATATTGCAATTAGTACTTTTAGAAAAGTAAGATTGAGTAAAAGTAAAATTGAGTAAAAGTAAGATTGGGTAAAAGTACGATTGGATAATTTGATTTGTGTTTGGAATAAATATTGAGAAGTTACTTATAAGGTACTTATGCAAAAGTAAAACTTATTTGGTTAAAATTTTGTAAAAGTAACTTTTGATAGAAAATGAATGGAAACGGCATTAATCATATTATATAGATCACATACACACACATCTAAATGTATTTTGATATTTATACTACCTCCACTCCTAATTATACTACCTAGTTGACTCTTTTAACTTCCTTAATCTCTAAAAAAAATCAACTAGGTCTTATAGTTAGGACTGGAGGGAGTCTTATTACATGTAAATATAGTGTGATATCTATACTATCTCCGGTTTTAATTGTAAGACCTAATTGACTCTTTTGGCTTAATTAATCTCTTTAAAAAAAATCAATTAGATCTTATAATTATGACTGGAGGGAGTCTTATTACATGCAAATATAGTGTGATATATCTATACTACTTTCAGTCCTAATTATAAGACCTAGTTGACTCTTTTGGCTTTCTTAATCTCTTCAAAAAAAATTAATTGGGTCTTATAATTAGGATCATATAGAGTCTTATGACATGTAAATATAGTATAATATTTATATTACCTCTAGTCTTAATTATAAGATCTAGTTGACTTTTTTGGCTTCTTTAACCACTCTGAAAAAAGCAACTGGATCTTATAATTAGAATTATAGTAAATAAAAAAACAACAGAAAATAAAAAGACAAAAAGAAGAAACCCAATCGTGGCATTACAATCGGATGAAAAGCATGATTTTAGGTGCTTCTCATTCTTACTACGTTTCAATGATAAGCACAATACATATCATCGTTCTTCCAAACATATGTTTGATGGTCCACATTTTGACAATCACGAATTGGGCCCTCAATTTTACGATTGGATTCCCAATCGTGAAAACAAACACTCTATAAGATGATACTTATCTAGAGATTCATGCTTAATGATAAGAAAAATTAAATGCCAACAAAAGGCAAGTTGACTTAATAATGAGAAGTTGGCTAATAATCCATAAGGTCATAAATCTAAATCTTATTGCTGATGGTAGAATAATTTGTACTTGTCTATTGTTTTTTAGAAATCGCAGTGGACCAGATTCAAACCAAGTTTTGCACCAGTGCAAATTTATAATTTTTCAAAAATTATTCTTATCAATTTTGTATATAAAGGGAATTTTCTATGAGAATAGTTTCTTGTTGAAAAAAATTATAGAAAATATTTTAGAGAAATCAAAATATATATTTTATAAATAACTACTTTAAATAATTTTTTAATTACTATTTTCCAAATTTTTTTTCTTAACTTCTACACATTAACTATTTAATTCTTATATTTAGAATCCAAATCGTATAGTTAATGATTTAGTGAGGTACCACATACATAATGTCACAAAGTTTGGTAAAGATGGGAGGTGATTGCGCTTGAAATCAAGTACTAGATCCCATCTCTTTTTACTTCTCATCTTTTAGATTCCTATTTAAGATAATCATGAAAACTAAATCATTATATGTTAAGACTTTCGGCCTTAATTATGATCATCAACAATATCCCCTACTCACTAGCCACCCCATATTCTATTATTTTTCTCCCTCTCAGAATTACAAAAAAATCTAAATTTAATTCCTACATAAAAATAATATATAATTTGTTGCATGACTATAATAAATGCGTGTAGTGACAAAAAATATTTAATTTGGGTTTTCCCTATAATCATTTGGTCACTAGAAAAAAGGATTTTAACCCAAGAGGACAAAACAGTCTCAAATTTGTTGCTTTGAATTGTATTGACTCTCTTAAAGTTTATCAATGCAAAGCACAATTTTTTAATTAAATTATATTATATTTATTATTATCACCATATTAAAATAAAATTGCACATTCTCATAGGGACCACCTCAATAATTTACTTCCTTCTGTTTTTAATATAAGATTTATTATAATGTAAAAACATAATTATAACTAAAGGTTGGTATCTCCCAAGTGAGAGGAGGTTACGGGTTCAATTCCGTTATTATATCTTCAGGCCGTTAGTGCCTGCCTGAGCCTATGAGCTCCATTTTAAAAAAAAAATATAATTATAAAGCGAGTCTTATATTGAGAACTTAGCGTAGAAACTTTTTATTATGGACAATATTTAAACTCTATATAATACTTAAGGGAAATTAATTAATTATTTTTACTCAAATCCTCAAAACAATCCTTGTTGTAGCTAAAATATGAAAATTTATTTATAAGGTCCTTCTTTTTCTTTTCCTTTTTCCTTTCTAAGGCTTATATTTATTTCTTTTGTAAAAAAGGTAAGGATTTTTATAATTTTCATTAATCAAAATATACCCTTCATAAATATGTTATTATCACATGATAAGATAGTAATTAATATACATCTACTAGTCAAATGAACCGACAATAATTTTAGAGTTAATATATATATATATATTCTTTTTTCGATAGAGGGTAAGAGTATATATATTCTAAAATGGAGCTTATAGGCTCGGACAAGCACTAACAGCTTAAAGTTTCAATGACGGGATCGAACCTGTGACTTTCTCCAACTTAAAAAATACCATTAGCCCTAGGTTAGAAGGCTTTGGTGGAGTATATATATTCTGATTGATCCCAAAAGTGGCAAATAATAGTCCTTCAAACGATGAAATCCAATACAACAGCGGCAAATTTTGGCTTATTCGTCAATAAAATTAATTACCTAACTTGTCCTCGGGCAATTTTTTTGGGGATATATTGTGTTTTATTTTTTTCCACTTTTGTCCATTTCTTAATTAAATTAGTATAAATACAGTTGACCTAATTTCTGGGACACGCTTTGTGTTTCACTTATCATATGTTCTTTTACTTAAGATATCTTGTTGTATAAATAATTTGAACTCTGATATTTTAAATTCATCATTCTCTAACAAAAGATAAATACAAAGCTTAATAATGTTTAATTATTCATCCAAAACTTTACTTTAGGCATTCTTCAGTTTGATTATAAATTAGATATGAATTTTTATTTTTATTATAATATGGTAAAAAATTGAAAAATAGACGATCATCCTTTTTTCGATACAATAGACGATCATCCTTTGACAGCGGCGAATATTGCAGCCGACAGGGTAAGGAGATTTATTATTTTCAAATATTCTTCTTTTTATTTTTCTCCTTTTTCATTATTTTTCCTCTAATTTCCATTTAGTTTATATAGCTATATATAAAAAATCCAGCCCAAAATATAAGATATTCTTGGGATGAGTTGAAATTTGAATAATGATAATAACATTTAAAAAAAATCGAACGAGTGAAAAAGTTGCACATAAATATGAAAAATAGAATAACTTGATATATTATATATATCTAAAAATTTTGATGTTTTCTTTCTCCATGTCTTCCAATAATTTATAATCAAAATTTTGAATTATTAATTTTATTCTAATATTCTTAACATGTAGCTGACCCCACCTAGTGGGATTAAGACTTTATTATTGTTAATTCTTAACAGGGACCTCTATATTTTTTAAATTTTGTCATGACATTAAATTGTTCAATTTTCATTACATTCTAATTATCAAAAGTTGTTAGAAAGTTTAGAAAGACAACTCAGCTACTTGTCACAGACTTATCCTTTACAAGTTCTCGTGCGGCACTTAGCCTTTCGTCACTCCTTGTGAATTAGCCAAGTCAACCTTCCACGCTCAAATACTCAAGAGAGAGTATTAGAGAACTCAAGAGAATCGTAAGGAAAGAATTTTGTATTGAATGTAAGAGAGTTTTACAAGAAACTTTATAAGAAAGCTTTTAAGGAGAGAACTTGCTTCTTGGATGCCTTATGAGCAAATGACACCCCCTATTTATACTTTTTCAACCTCCCCCATGAGGTTCTAAGATTTCGACACATGTCCTTAGATGGATGATTGGGATTTAGTCTCTAAAGAGTTCCACAAGTTTCTACATTTTTAATGGAGACTCTCCTATGTCTTAGAGTATTCTGGAATTCTCTATACAATTTAATGGACTTCCCTTAGGTCCTAGAGTTCTCTAAAACTTTCCATACTATTCTATACTGTTTTAGACTTCTCTAGAACTTTCCATACTATTCTACACTTTTCTAAAGTTCTCTACAGAATTCTATGTACATCTAGTAAATTCAAAAAATGCAAAAAATTTCTAAAAAATTCTGGAGCATGACATACTGCTTATAATTTCCTACTATATAAAGCTTTCAGTGGAGCATGGAATAAAATAAATTAATTTTTTTTGTTTGAGAAAAAAAATTAACTATTGAATGAGAAATACAAGTTGCAAACTGTAATTACTACCACGATGGATGAACACAAAAGGAGTTTCATGAAGTTACTTAGTTAACAAAAGTTTTATACTACTTCTAATCCTAAATATAAGACTCAGTTAATTTTTTAGAGAATTTTGAGAAAATGAATTATATTAATTAAAAATATTTAAGTTTGTAGTAATATAAGTTAAAGGGTTCGATCCCTGGCCTTGGGTATGAAGCAATGTTAAATCTCCTGGTCAGCTGTCATTCCCATAGAGGAACCCATAATGATCGAAGGATTAGTCCTTGGCCTATCGGGTTAAAGGATACCTTGCGAAAGCAAAAAAGGAAAGGAAGGTGAAAATGAAAAATAGTTATATGACACAAATATATAAAAGGGGGGAGTATGATGTGAGTGGATGGAAAAAGGGAGTGGGAATTTAAAAAAGAGTGATAAATGTTTTAAAAAATAAAAAAAATTAATAGCCTGCCAACTTTCCTTTACAAGTTTTTAGTTGGTAAAGTGCTAGCCCACCAAGAGGCAGGTTAAAGCTGGCTTACCCATTTAGCCTGAAAAGACCCTTTCTAATAAACAAAACATTCAGTTTCATTAGTATGTATTAAACCGTCCAGCTAGATTCTTTAAATAGTTAACCATAATAGAAAAGTTTCAAACCACATTTCTAAAACAATATCGTGGTTAAAAGAGTTAAATCTCTTTATAGATTAATTATGATAGAAAAGAGTAAAACTAAATTCAAAGGGTCTATTATGGTTAAAAAAAGGATTGGTTTATCATTTTTGAAAAACTTTTTGGTTAATTCAAATGACCCGCACATCAAGATCCAAGGCACAAAACACGCCTACAAACCCATATAGTAATCACATATATTACACGGAACCCCATCACAAAGGGTCCAAATAGAACAGTGTCTAACATATAAAATATTGTTGATCCACCACATCATAGTACATAAAATAAGGCCTCCGGCCCAATAATAAGTCAACAGTTATCAAGACAGTTATCTAAAATAATGTCAAAATATATCAAAGCATGATGACTCTATGATAACAATATATAAATAATACAATCTCAAAAATCAAGAGGCATACAAGGCTACTGATACCTATGTCTCCGCCTGCTTCTCTTGACCTTTATTCGAATGAAAGATCTCGCCTGAAAAAATATTAATAATAACGGGGTGAGACTCTAAGTCTCAATAATCAAAATCAATTTACCAAATATGTAAGAAATGATTGCAAGTCAGAGAAGCAAGTTTAACAATAATTATAACAATATTCTTAGTAATTAAATAATACCTGGTGCATTCCATAATTAACTCATCTCCACTCATCCATCCTGCTCCTCTTTATATCTTCTGGACGTGGTGCAACCTATCAGTGCTAGTATATTCAGCCAAAGGTTAGCTAATCACTTCAAGAAAATTGCCCCCTCCTATGTCACCACCACTATAATGTAATAGGGAAGTGTCCACAAAAAACACTCAACTCAAATCCAGACCAGGAACAAGAGAGCCAATGGACACACGATCTCACCATATCTCTTCCATACAACCCAAAATATTCAATAACTAAACACAATATGCTCAATATAACTTTTCAGAAGCATATTACAATAGTAACATTTTATCATAATCATCATAACCACAAGAACTCAATTGTATAATCACAAATTATAGATATAAGTTGGAAAGTACACTACTTCACTGAAACAAATTAATATTCAAACATACACTTAATTTTCCAAAATACATATAAGTATTACTAAATAGATTAAGGGTTAGAA
>JBAGKO010000004.1:6214191-6231562 GCA_037177275.1 Acacia concinna | reverse complement strand
TTTGTAGTAATATAAGTTAAAGGGTTCGATCCCTGGCCTTGGGTATGAAGCATCGTTATGTCTTTCTCATAGAGGAACCTACAATGAGCAGAGGATTAGTGCTTGATTAATCGGGCTGGGGGACACCTTGTGAAAACAAAAAAAAAGTATTTAAGTTTGTTGTTAATTTTCAAACTATTTTGTCTAACGTGTAAATTGATATATAATAATTGATAGATTAATTAATACGAGGGAGTAGATGAAAATCAATATTAAAAAAAAAGTATGTATGTTTTGAACATTTTCTCACATAATGCTAGAATAATTCTGAAAAAAGAAATTTATAGATACTCATATACACTTATAAAATTAAGAATTATTCTATAATTTGATAGATTAATAAACATGGTTTTTTTTTTTGCCTTAATTGCCAAGCATTACACTTGGGTTATACAAGAAGCCATTGAGTGAAGTAGTAACATAAAGGACAAAAGATCCAATCTTAGCCTAGATAAGTTAACATTAGATTTGAACATGTTGCTGGAGGAGTATCAATAATAGTTAGCTCCATATTCGTATCATATGCCATATTAGCCAAAAAAACCTGCACATCTCACTGATTCTCTATGGGCATGAACAATTTGTAGGTCCCAGTTTGAGAAGATGAGATATCTGGTTTCTTTAATCTCATATTGGAGTTAGTGATATATCCCACCGTCCACCATAAGTGTATGGATTGCTTTTATAGAATTAGAATACTGGTGAATCTTTTTGAAACCTCCAATCCAATGCAGATCCCTAATTTCTGCAAGTAGCCTCCAATCCAATGCTCTGCAGATTTCCGTACACACCTTTTGCCCCGTATTAATAGCCATGATTTCCTATATAGTAGGCGAGCAGATCCCTAATTTCTGCAAGTAGCCTCCAATCCAATGCTCTCTATGATCTCGTATTAGACCACCCGTAGATGCTCTTCCTTGTGACTTGACAGATCCATCAATATCAATCCTTATGTATCTTTCCAATGGTGGATGCCATCTATCCTGAATTGTGCTCCAGAGATTGAAAACCTTGTGAAGTAATTTTCCATCTTCCATGACTTCCATTAGCAAGTACTTGCATTAATGAATTAAAGATAAACAAGAGTTACTGCAACCTTCAAAAGCTTCACGACATCTGTTTTTCCATATAATCTAGCACATAAGTCCAAAAATTCTTATCTATGGCCATCTATGAAAGGTTGTCTATCCCGTGTTGTGCCGACTATTCCAAGATAACTAAACCTGCAAATTACCATTAAAGAAAGTACTATAGTATATATGGTTAACAATAGAAAGCTATACAAAGTTTGTAACCTTACAATTTTTCAAGGTATGAAGGATAGACTCCTTATTGTGAAATTCAAAAGGGCACTCATTAAGCTCACATAGACCACGACTCATTCTAAGAGAGTTAGTTGGAATGATCTTATGGAATACTTGCCACATGAAATAGTTTCCTCTTTCAGGAATTGGCCAACGCCATATACTTTTCCAAGGTGGATCATTGTCTTAGCTCTATGGTCCTCCAAAATATTATAAGTGGATTTAATGCTAAAGGTGCCATCAGATGATGCTCTCCAAAACAGAGAATCGGGATAGGTCTAAGAAATATTGGAGGAGGTATTTTGAAAATGTTTTCAACTACCCAGTTTGGCAATAAAATAGACAACTTACTACAATCCCAAGAACCATCATAATCCACAAAGTCTGCAACTCTGTCATTATTGTTAAGGAGATGGTAATTTTATCAACATAGTATAAGAGAGGTTGTTCAAGATCAGCCCACAGATCCCACCATACATTGGTGTTACAACCATTTTTGATTCGACTCCCAACTACATTACAAAATGAGTCCCACACTGTGGTTATCGCACTCTAAACTGTTGATTGGTTCCTGCTTCTTGTCACTTTTGGGATTTTTGCATCTCCATATCTATATTTACTTCGGATACACTGAATCCACATAGAGTTACGCTTCGTTAACTAAGTCCAGCTAAGTTTCATAATAAAAGCTTTTTTTGACGGTAAAGGTCTTTGAAGCAAGCCCACCAGAATCTTTTCCTTTTTTTAATTTTGTCTGAGGCAATCAGGTGCATTTTATTGCCTTAATAATCATCATGATTCGAAAAGAAATCTTTTCTTAATTTGTCAATAGTCTTCAAGACGCCTTTTGGGATCAAGAAAGACTGCATCTGATAAAAAGGAAGAGAAGAAATGATAAACTTGATAAGGACGTATCTCCCATCCATGCTTAAGAATATGCCTTCCAGTTTTCAAGTTTATGATGAACTCTTAGAACTAGGGGCAAAGGTTAATTTTGTTACTTTCTTGTGGATTAGGGGACCTCGAGTTATTTACCCAAATCAAATGATGGATGGATACCCAACATCTGGCTAAAAAGAAGAGCTCTGCTGGAGTAGACATTATGGGAGATGAAGAGCTTGGATTTATGGAGGCTAATCTTATGACCAGAGACTTGACTTAAAAGGTTCATGATATTCTGAATGCATTCTAATTGAGAACACGATGCCTCACCGAAGAGAAGAAGATCATCAATGAAGAAAAGATGAGAGATGGTTTGACCTTTGATGTTGATACGAAAGGGCTTCCAGTTTGTAATTTCAACTTCATGATGAATCAATTGACTTAGCCTTTCCATACAGATTACAAAGAGGTAAGGACTCAAAGGGTTGCCTTGTCTAACACCTCTATTGGGAGAGAAAGATATAAAGGTTGAACCATTCCAACATACTCTCATTGAAGGAGAAGAAATACATTGCATAATCAACTCCACAAAATGCTCATTAAAACCAAGAGAGTGGAGATTGAATTTGATAAAGCTCCAATCCAATTGATCAAAAGATTTTTCAATATCGACCTTAAAAGCCACATATCCTCTACCATTTCATTTTGATTGCATGGAGTGAATGATCTCTTGAGCTATAATTATGTTGTCACAGCTTTGTCTACCTCTGATAAAATTGCATTGAAATGATCAATTAAATAATCCATATGATTTCTTAGCCTATTGGATAATACAGTGTGAAGGATTTTATAGTAGACATTGTAAAGGGAGATGGGTCTGAAATCTCTTGTGGATGTAGGATTCTCAACCTTTGGAGTAAGAATAGTATTTTATATTTCTATTAGTTCCTATACCATTAAAGTCAACAATTTTCTTTCCATATCATCATTTTATATTTTTATTATATATAATATCATTTACAAAACAATTATTTGGCATTTGACGTGTAATTTTATGTATGTTATATATTTTTATTTAACAAAATAGTTGGTCAAATAAATATTTTAAATGCCTTTTAATATAATTTATTTTAAGTATTTTAAACTACATGTCAAATATCAAGTCTTTTTTGAAAAAAAAAGCTAGAATAAATAATAAATATGTAACAAATACTTATTTTTCTAAATATGCCCTTATTTATAGTTGGGTAAACAAAATAAAGTAATAATATGAAAAATCATAAAAAAAGAGTATATGAGAAAAATTAATTAGGGATGAAATTAGTAAAAATGTATTTAATGGGCAGACAACTAAAACAGAAACTTAAAAAAAAGAGGCAAACCAATTCAAAAAATAGAAGATTATAAATAGTAAGTAGGGAGATTATTAATAGTAATAGTACCAAGGATTTAGGGGTAAAATTATCTTAGAAGTTTTTACTGAGAGGCAATTTTGTCTAGGCAATTATATTTGTTATCTTTACCGTTAGTTGACCAAATATACTGATATAATTGTCTACATGTCATAAACGTAATTTTTATTAAGATGCAAATTTACCTCAAAAATCCATATGACATTAAATTTATTTTTTAAAATTTAAATTTAAAACTTGTAGAACAAATTTGCACTTTAACAAAAATGACGTAAATGATATGTGGACTGCTAGCTCAACATATTTGGTCAACTAACGGAAAAAATTAATGAAGATAATGGCTAGGGCAAAAGTGTCTATTTTTAAAACTTTTAGGACAAAATTGTCCTACTAAAAACTTTTGAGAAAAAATTGCCTCTCAGTGAAAATTTCCATGTCAGTTTTGCCCTTTAACCTTAGTACCAATATAAAAAATAGGTAAACCAATTCAAAAAATAATACTATCTCTGGTTTTAATTATAATATTTAGTTGGAGATTTTATTTGGTTATAAATATAAGATCTTTATCTACTTTATCTCCTATATTTAACCACTTTTTTCATACTACCCATGTCAATACTCTTTTAACTATAATTAGACATCACATTTATTTTTAAATTATAACTTTCCTTAATTAATTTAATTAATATATTTAATTTCTCTATAAAGGTGTCTAAAACAAAAGTATATTATTAATAGTAATATATTGGCCATATTTATGGATGGCAAAAAAAAAAGAAGAAGGGAAAATGACACTTAAATACCATTTGAATTTTCAAAACTCAAAAAGGCCTGTTAACATTTCAAAAAGACACTAAGGTATCATAACCAAATTTGGTTTTTTTTATTTTTCTAAAGTGAAAAGTGATCTGGAAACTAGCGAATTCCATTATTCTTATAGCGAAACAATCTCCTCTCTTTTTTATTTTTCAAATTTGTTGAAGTGAAAAGTGATCCGGAAACTAGCGAATTCTATTACTTTTATGAGTAATTCCATTACTCTTATAGCGAAAATCCCCTCTATTCTCTATCACGAGCACATTCCTCTCTCCTCTGTCACTATGCGTCAATCAATATCAGATAAACAATGACAGATAAATAATGACAGACGGAGAAAGAGAAATAGATATTAGAAAATTATAGCAAAATCCATTACTCTTATAGCGAAATCTTGCTACTGTTCATATCCAAAAATTTAAAAAACTTAATTTAGTCCATGCCTTTTTAAAATATTAACAAACCTTTTTAGATTTTATAAATTCATGTGGTATTTAAATAGAATTCTTCTAAAAAAAATACATGCATACATATATATATATATATATATATATTTATTGGTGATGATTATTGAGTAGAACGTTATTGGGTGGGATGGACGGAGCAAAGTGAACGTAAGGTAAGAAAATTAATTATGAGGACTGAAAATTAAGGTATCAGGAAGAGTAACCAATAAGAAAGAGCCACGTGGAATGGATTAAAATCTGTGTCCCCCTTCGCTTTTATAGCATAGTAAAGTGGTACAGTAGTAAAGTACTGCCAGAATAGAATGGGCACAGACCAGCAGAGGATCCTTCCCATAATCCACCAATCACAGACAAGCCTTCCAAATCCCCTCCCCTCCGATCTCAAAGTACCCAGTAGTAACAAACAAACATCCAAAAGAAAAAGGGGAAAAAAAAAAAAACAAAGCCACAAATCCTATTTTCGTAATTCTCTCGTACCCTTGAGGTCATTTTCATTATGCTAAGCCACCTGGCCCCACCTACTTTCTGATGCTGTATCGCCCAATTGGACTCCCCCAACTTTTTTAATGCTCCTTACCCAATAGACAATTTAGTTAACTTAATTAATTAAAATGACGTTAATTAATTAATTAGTCTTTATTAGAGTCTTAACAACTTTATCTTATAAAGATGTAGATTTGTCAAGTTTGTTGTGCCTGCAGTTGAAGCAACCCATGCTTCTCTCACCAATTTTTTTATTCTCTCTTATGTTAACATTGTTATACTCTCTTTGACCTCTATTATAGAGCCTGCTACAATATACTTTTATAAGTTCATATTATAAGTTACTTTAATAATAATACTAATTCATTGTAATTAAAAAAATAATAGCTAACTCATTTATTCTAAGTTAAATGAATTTACAACTTTACTTATATCAAATGACGGTTTGAATGAGAGAAAGAAATACAATGAGTTATATTTAAACATTAATTACAAAAAAATTTGACAAAAACATATTATTTGCTCAACTTATATTATGAACTAAACCATTTTTTTAAAAGCCATTTATATTGTGGTTCATACTTCATAGGAGTATTTTGGATCTATATTTTTTTAGATATTTACTACTTTTAATAAGTTTTAACTATATTTTTCTGCCATTTAAAAAAGATAGCGTGTGAGAATAGATTACTATAGTTTAATGTAATTAATAAATATAACATTGAAAATAACTTCAATTTTAAAATAAATTTAATGGTTTCAGCTAATTTTATGGGTACATGTAAATTAGTTAAAAGTGACTTATATCTCGAGTGTTTGGCCACACTTGCAACTACTAATAAGAAGCTTTTCAGTTAAAAATAAGTGACTTATCATCTGAAAGTACTTTTAGATAGTCTAAAAAAGTCAATGAACTTTTTTTAAAAAAAAGTTTCTTATTTTGAGAAGTTTTTTTAGTTACTTATTGAAAAAAGTCACTTCTCTTATACTAATACAAATATAAGTTACTTCTCTTACGCTAATATAAATATAAGTTACTTCTCTTATTTTTAATAAACCAATTTTCTTACGCAAATCTAAACACAAATCACTCTTAAAAAGTAAGATTTTTTCTAAATCACTTTTGATAAGTCACTTGTCATTAAAAGTTATTTCTTCCACCGCAGTCTAAAATATCTTTAGTAGTTAATTAGCTATATTTTAATTAAACATAAAATAAAATTTATGAATTTTCTATAACACTCAGTACAACGTAATCAAAGGCAATCATACTTTACATGAATATAGATAAATATGAATTAAATTTTTATTATAGTAAAACATAATTTTTACTTATTATAGTTCATAATATTATAGACTATCCAATGCTCACTCAATGTGGTTAATTTCTTTGGGACAGGTTTATTATAGTTTTATTATAGTAAAACATAAACTAATAATATTTTTGATTTTTTTTCTTTGGGACAGGTTTATTTATTTACTTTTTTCAACCTGGAGGACAAGTTGGATTTTAGACTATCCAATGCTCACTCAATGTGGTTAATTTCTTTTGGACTTTTTAAATTACAAATAGTATAACTTTAATTTTCCTTAGATATTGTTAAATTTTTCTTAAAATCACAAATGTAAATGTACGAATATAACATTTACGTCAGGATGAAAGTATTTTGATTTCTTTTAAATTGTCTTTACTTGTATAGCATCCAACAAAATTGGTCAACATTTGGGGTAACTCGAGTGATAAAAAGAGTCCAATTATTTTTTTTCTTTGTATAAAATAAAATAATAATATTACGTAGCATCATTACACAAGAATATATTAATGTATCAGTAGTATTTGATACTCGTATTTAATTATCGCGATATAATTATTAAATAAGTTCTTACCAAGTAAAGAAGATGGACCCAGTTGGCGGAAAAAAAAAAGAAGATGGACCCTATTTTCAGTATTTTGTCTATTTCACTGTGGATCTATATGCATTGATGAGAGATTTTCTGTTACATTTAAAGAATTAAAGAATATGTTTGATATTTGTGCCTGAAGGCTAAAAGCAATGAGAGAATCTAGAAATGCTCAGTTTTCTCAGGAAATACAGAAATAACTTAAAAAATTTTCGTTTTTTATAATAATAAAAAATGGGATGAGAAATATTAAGAGAGAGAGAAGTGAAGAAAAAGCAGAGAATAAAAAGAGACCGGATGTTGACAAATTTCATGTCACTGTTCTTAGAAGGTCGTTTGTTTGTGTGAAGATTTCTTATCTGGGATCTCTCTCTTTATAATTTCTTCTTTCTAAAAAAGAAAAATTAAAATCCTTTAATTCTCTTGCTTCCTCTTTGTTGTTTGTAAGAGAGAGAGAGAGAAGTAGAGAGAGGGGGGAGAGAGAAGTAGAGAAGTAGAGAGAGAGAGGGGGGAGAGAGAAGTAGAGAGAGAGCGAGAGTGGCCCAGTAGATCGAAATCTCCTTCTATTCTTTCTACCCTGAGAGGATCAAAGCTTCATTCAATGGAGTTCAAAAAACACCCACCACTTCGTTATTCTTTATTTTCTCGATAATTATCGGTGTCAGTTTTTTTTTTTTTTTGGGCTTCGGGTAGTGCGAGTTGGAGGCTCAATTTTTTCTCTGATGTGGTGGTTTCGTTAATGGCAGAATCCTTGACGGATTCTTGAAGGGAGTTGATATGAGGATGTGGGTCTGAGGTAATTCTACATGAACTCTAATTTAATTAAACTTGTTTTAATTATTGACGGATGGTTTGATTTTGCTAAATTTGGTTTTAGTCGTTTTATTATATCCCTAGTTCTTCTTCTTGGAGTGCGATGAAATTCTTAGTTCGAAACCGCTAAGGGTTAAATTTCACTGAGCTTCTGAGCTTGTTGTCTGTTTCTCTTATTTAGCTTTTGGAAATTCTTTTAGTTTGATTTTGTCCATTCGAAATGGTTCCTGTATTTGTTAATATCTGCTACTATTTTGCTTCAAATGATTGTTGTGTTGGATCTGTTTCGTTAAATTTTGTTATTCATTTCAGTACTCTTAAATCCTAACCGAATGCCTTCTATATTTATATTTTTCCCTACATTGATTCATAGGACTTAAATGTTTTTGGCCTTTCCTGGTTTTTCAATCTTAGATGGGGTTCTTCTCTATCTGATTGCTTTATGGCTATACATTGATTCCTTCTGTTAATATCTTGCTATACTATCCCCCTTTTCTTTCCTGGTGTTTGTGCGGGCGTGCCTTTTCCTTTAATTTCTCTGAAGAAGGACTTACATGTCTAAATAGGAACAAAAGGCAAAATTCGTTGTTGCTTTATTGTTCTTTTGATGTTGTACTTCACTGTTGTTAGGGTATGTTTATGGTGCCTGGTTTATAATTAACTACTTCCGGCACCATTCATTGTAATGATGACCTTTTGACGTCTAATTACAAGTTCAAATTTTAAACTCTGCAACTTTTAGATTCTACAAAGATTTTAGAAATTGCAAATGCTCAGTAATTAATTGATTAATGAGGATAACTGCTTTTTGAAAACCTCTTCCATTTTAGAAAGTCGTCTACTTTGTGAACAATCATTCTATGGCAGTCTGCTGCTTACTTTAGGAGTTTATTGAAAAGCTATGAATTTAAATTCTATTCCGTGCACTAATTTGAATTTGGTTCTCCAATGGTGGTTATTACGGTCATTGTTAGTAAGATAACTGGGCATACAAGCAGTGCTTGATTTTCTTGAAGTCTATTTGTAACATTGGAACTAATAGATACCAAGTTCTTAAGCACAAAGACAGTGGATTAACAGAAAGCATTTTTGAGGGTTAGATTTTGCTCAAGACTAGTTTCCCATGCCTTAAGGTTCGTTTGCATGATTTGATTAACTTCATACAACCACAAATTATTTTGCTGTATCTTTAGCGGGTTCTTAGACATTAGAGCTTCATAGAGAACTACATATTTTATCTCATCATGAACCCCAAAGTATTTTTGTTAATTAGTAATCTTTTGGCTTGTGGTTTTAAATTTTGTGGAAATGTTTTTGTACAACCATGAGAGTTACATATATAACATTTTACTAGTGTTTATTGTACTAGTGAAATTTTTTTGTTGGCAATTCAGTTGATGTAGTTTGACCGTTTGAAAGTTACAATTCAAGATAATTGATGGACACAATTTAAGTTACATATGCTGGGTTGCCATGACCACAATTTCACTTTGGCACTTACTTGCCCCAGGAGTGCAGTTTTGTAGCTCCGTGTGGGTGTATGTGTTTTTTTTTTTTTGACACTTTGAATTTTTTGTATTCTCTTCATAGTTCAGCGTTTCATTTGATGCTTTTGACCTCAGTCAGTGCTTCTAAATCAGGAGGAAGGATTGGCTAAACATAGCATCTTATTATTACGTGTTTATATATGTGACACACAAGTTCATAACTCCTGTTGAATGTTAGTTGCATGCTGTTCCATTCTTGAATTTTTAAAGTGCATCAATATATGTTCAAGGTAAAAAAATGCAGTCTAGTGTTGAAGCTTGAAGGGAAGCAAATGCTTTTTTGTTTGCCCACGAAGCAAATTTGAAACATGACCCTGGTAAAATAATGCCTAATCTGTAAACTATGTGCTAAATAAACTGTGTTGACCAACTTAAATTTGATTGTTATGCCTTTTAATTTCTGCTTTCTTTCTAAAATAATTGTTCTTTTCGTTTCTTTCTTGTGGATTATGGAAATATATAGTTCAATGGGAAAAGGCGAAGGAGGGAAGAAGGGTGAAAATGTTGCCTGTTGACTTCCTTGCTCTATATTATTTCTCTTAGCTTAATAACTTTCATGGTTTTGCTTGTACGTGGAGAAAAACATGGAATGGGGAAAACTTACTTAAATTGCTCTTTATTCATGCTGGATTCTGCTTTTAAAAAAGTGAGTGAAAGTGTAAAAGTTTTGTTTCATTAGTTGTATAATCAACTTGAATCAAGATAATGTAAATGTGATTTTTGACTGGTACATTTACTTTTGTACTCAGAAAAGTTCGCTCAAATGTTCAATCAAAATTAATTAAAATTTGAGAAAAACTGAGACGTCCTTTATATGCAATGGTCTGTGCCTAAGAGTTACATGTCTCTTCAGGTCTTATTTGTGTCTCTCAATTAGTTGACTTTGTTTTAGAGTGTCTTAGATTGATCTGATATGGTGCAACTTTAGGAAAGTGCCTAAAGTAGATACTTTCTATACGAGTTAGAAATTACTGCATGAATTGGGATGGGGAACTGTGTATTGGTTAATGCTTGCCAAGAAAAACCAAACTTGTAATTTTGTTATGAGGAATGGAAATGTGTTGACACTTGTGAAAATCTTATTTTCTTGTAATTGTTTTGTCAGGAATGGGAACCAAAGTGCATAACCTGCCGGGATATTACTCAATGAGGGATCTGAATGAGGAATCAAGCAGTTGTGGTTGGCCCTTATTTTATGGGGATAAATCACTGTCTAATGGGCAGTATTATAGTAACTATCTGTCAAGCACGTCTGCAGATGCATGTTTAACATATGATAAGGATGTTGTGAAGCAGACTATTCTTGATCATGAGGCTGAATTCAGGGATCAGGTTAGAATTTCTGGAATCTTCTTCATCTTAGCATGTAGCTTAAGTGGTATGCTTGGCATGTTTTGTGATTAAACCTGCTGAACTAAATAAAAGAATTAAGCTTTTGTTATATTGTGAATTATAAGCTTATAACTTGTCATACTCCTTTAGAGCTGCTTGTCTTATAATTTACCTTATCAACTCTATTTTGTTGCAAGATTCACTTTTCTCGTTGTTGGAACTTGGACATGGGCTGAACTGAATGTATCATTCAGATTAAATTCCATGTTTAACCTATAATTGGTGGACATCTTGATATGCTGAAACTATGTGTAATGAAACAGGTTCGAGAACTTCATCGTCTATACGGAATACAAAGGATTTTGATGGATGAAGTGAAGAGGAAAGAGTTGCACAGAAACAAGATACCTGTTGAGTCATCATTTTCAACAGATCCCTTGGTATCACAAATTACAACTGAAGATGGCCAAAAATGGCATGTCCCTGGCTTTCCTATGGTAACTTCTGTTGGTGCTAGACCGTCTATTTCAGGTGCTGAGGGTTTTCACTCTCCTTTGAGTTCTGTTAAAGGAAACAGTAAGCAAGCTGGTCTGTTTCCGTCCCCAAATGGGAGTAGTTCAAAAGATGTTGAGGTGCTGGAGTGCAGGCCCTCAAAAGCGAGGAGAAAAATGTTTGATCTCCATCTTCCAGCTGATGAGTATATTGATCCTGAGGAAAGTGAAAAGTTCAGTGATGAGAAGATAAGTGGTACTACGGTAAATCATACTGATGGAGATTGTAAATTCAAATGTGAGGATGATGTGAAGCTTCCCTGTGGGAAGGCTGGTAGCCCAGAAGACACTTCAAAATGTGAACAGTCAGTAAGGACCAGAAATGGTTTGGCTGACCTAAATGAACCTGTTCAGGTGGAAGAATCAAATGCTTCTGCATATTTTCAACCTCTGAGTCATAATCCGTGCCAAGTGGCAACTGAACGTTCTGATTTCTCTTCCAAAGAAAAGTCATGTCTTTTTGATCTGTCCCAAGAAGAATTTCTCAACAGACATCATGCAACTGACATTCGGTCTCGTAACAATGGTTATATGGAGATTAATGGGAATGGAAAGTTATGGATTCCATCGGTGCTTGAAGAAGCAGGTTAGACTACTTCATTAATTTCCTTGAAATTTTAATTTTCCAATCCAAACATCTCCCATCTGATAAAGTTATACTGAGTTCTGTAGCTGGACATTTGGTGTTAGATTGAAAATTTTGCAAAATCATAATTCAATGGAACAATTTGTAATTTGAAGTTGGTTTAAGTTTACCTCTTCAAGAAATCTGAAAAAAGGGCCTGAAGAACAGTGTAACCAGCATTTAAGTTTCTATAGCAGGGATCTTTTTATCTGTTAATTGTACGATTCTGGAAAAACATAAATTGAGAGAATTACTGAGGGGGCACATTTTCTTTCATATCTGGGAATTTTGTTGTTAAGCCCATTCCTTTTTATAGTTTGATAACTGAGTATATTGTACGACAATAATTGATTTTGCTATGCTTACAGGGCAAGCTAAAAGCAACCTCAAACCCATACCTCAAGTTCTCAAACAGGAGAAGCCACTTTCATCTTCCCATACAACGCAAGATGTACTCAGCAAAGCCCATGAATCTCATCCTGATTATCTAAGTAGTCGAAGACAGGTTGATTTATGGAGGAATAAGACAGTTTATGATCTAGAAGCTGGTGAAAGGTTACATGAGATCCCCACTAATAAGCATCTGGAGTCTTCTGTATCTTCACATAGATCTAGTCTATTTGCTGTTGCTTCTTCTAATGTGGTTAAGTCTTGGTCTCATTCAGCTTCTTCTTGGGAGATGTCTAACAGTAGCTCAAGCCAGAAGGGTTTGTCTGTTCAGTTGCTCCCATGTCTAAACGCATCTGGTCCTTTGGGTAAGAGTTCTCAGTCGGGCCAGGCCAATGGTATTTTGTCAGATAGTTGGTCACTCAAAGTTGATTCCAAGTATAGCCCTGGTTTTCAATGCGAGGCTCGTGTGCAGAATGGATTTCACCCTGGGTCTTCATCAGGGTCCAAGGAACCATCTGTGAATGTCTCTTCAGTTAGTTACGAGTATCTCAACCGGAATAATAGTAACAAGGGAGCTGCTGAACTCTTTAACCATGGTTCTGCAAAATACTGCAATGGTTTAAATTGCAATGAAAGGTGGTCTGGAAAAGATATAAACTTGAATGTGATGCTTTCAAGTGATTCATCTAACAACCAAGTGTCCCAGTCAGGTTTTGCAGTAATGGATGGAGAATTGAAGCGCGAGGAGAATGTCCCAGTATTGCCTTGGCTTAGACCCAACTCAATTTGTAAGCATGAGGTGCAAAATGATGGTAGAGGTTTGACAGGTAGAGATCTAAATTTCACGCAGGCTGCTTCAACATCAAAGAAAGATGAAACTGGAAAAAGCCCTCATGGAAACTTGTTGCAGAATGCAACTTCATTTCTGTATTCCAATGGTGTGGAGTCTAGGAGGACAGATATCGGTGACCGAACTAGTAATAAAAAAATTCTCGGCGTTCCCATATTTAATATGCCACGTATTTCTCCTAAAAAGGAGTCTTCTACAATTCCTAATACATCTAACATTGAGGCTGTGGAAAATAATAGGAAAAAGCGGATCCTTGATATTAATTTGCCTTGTGATGTTATTGATTTGGACAAAGAGGATGATGACACAGAGACCATCGCTGGTATGGAAGAATCTGCCGCAACAGAATCCAACTGTAGAAATCTAATTGATCTGAACTTGAGTATGAGTGAGGAAGAAGCATCTTTGACAACTATTCCGAGTACGAATGTAAGGCCGGAAATAGATCTGGAAGCCCCTGCCCTCCCTGAATCGGAGGAGGATGTCATTCCTGAAGAAAAGCTGCTTGAAACTCCTCCTCTAGTATCGATACAAGACTTGCAAGACAAAGTTGAACCGCCACAGGATGAACAGCTTCTAATGCAAGCAGCAGAGGCCATAGTTGCCATATCATCTCATTCCTGCAACCAAGTGGTTGACGTGATTGTCGGTCCTCCTGAGAGTAGTCCAATGGTGAGCCCTCTTAGCTGGTTCGTTGAAGTAATTTCCTCGTGTATAGATGATGATGGGCCTAAGCTTAGGACTTCCGCGGAAAATAATGAGGAGAATAATGAAGAAACTTCCTCAGAGGGAATGGATTACTTTGAGTCCATGACATTGCAACTGACAGAGACCAAAGAAGAAGATTACATGCCTAAGCCTCTTGTTCCAGAAAACATCATATTGGAAGAAACTGGAACAGCCGTGTTACCTACTCGGACCCGAAGGGGCCCCGCAAGGAGAGGGAGGCAGCGGAGGGATTTCCAAAGGGATATCCTTCCAGGCCTTACTTCATTATCAAGACATGAAGTAACAGAGGATCTTCAGACTTTTGGAGGGCTCATGAGAGCAACAGGCCACTCATGGTCTGGATTGACTCGGAGAAGCTCTTCAAGGAACGGTTGTGGTAGGGGGAGGCGGCGGTTGACAGTTACCCCATCTCCCCCTTCACCCCCACCCCCACCCCCACCACCCCCTCCTGTGGCAACCAATGAAACTTGTGCTCCATTGGTCCATCAGCTCAATAACATTGAAGTGGGATTGGAGGATAGAAGCCTCACAGGTTGGGGCAAGACGACAAGGCGACCTCGGAGACAGAGGTGTCCAGCTGGCAATCCCGCACCAATCCCTTTAACCTAATCACCCTTAAGACAGGCTCCTAAGTTTATAGATGAGGTTTATAGAGGTTTAAGCAAAGTTCATTTCTATATTTGATGGAATAGAACACATGTTCCTGTAATCTCAGCCACGCGGGGATTTCTCTTGTAAATTTCTTCAGCCCGTATTTGGGTGTATGCTTGATTCTCAGTCACCTACCAACTTGTATTATTATTTTTAAATAATGTTGCATGATTTCTCTCAGGGTATCTCTTTAAAGAACTTGAAATATATAGCACTGGCTTTCACTTATGTCACCTCCTATTAGTCCTAAACCCACCTCCACCTCAATTCTTTTAAAATACTAAATTTGGTGTACTATAAACTAGGTCTTATATTTATAATCCGATGAGTGGTAGTCTTGGTAGGTCAGCTTCATGGTACTACATGCAATTTCTGTGATATACTAATTGGGAATTGCTCTTTGAACTAGAAACGGTTGGATTCAAATTGAGGGCACATTGTTGTAGACGATATATTTTGATTTTCCAACTTTGATGTCCTTATTTTATAACTAGGGTTGTTATGTTGTATTTTTATTTGTATTGTTACTTACAAATATATATTCTCTTTTGTCTTTTTTATAAGCAACTTTCTTTCTTTTATTTTTAATTATTTTTTTTTGATATAAAATTTTTTGGAAGGGGGTCGGGCTCACCTATGATTCAAGGGCAGGACGAAATCTCCATTCCTCCTAAGTGATACCAATGTCGGGCATGGCGAGCCGTCAATTACCCTCAGGCGTTAATTTAGGCACCCTTGAGCTACAATACCTCTTCAAATGCCACGGTTGGAACCACAACTAAGTGGTCTTCTTAGGGATCGAACACCACTTTATTTGTGATCCTCAATATAAGTACTTTTCTTTTTGTCTTAAAATTTAAACTACATTTTCCTTGCTACTCCTATTAAATAGATACCTTTATAATAATTATCCTCTACTCACCTCTAATTCTTTCACATGTAATAATTTATTATACATTCTCTCTTATATTTTTCACTCATTTTTTCTCATATTTTATATTTATTCCATCTCCTGTTCTTTTTCATAAATAGGAACATATTTAGAGAATATATGATATTTTGACAATTATTATTTTTAACTAATCTTAACTACCAGTTTATTTTTTTACAATAAATATGAAAATTACTTATAAAAAAGGATCACAAAGAATATATAGACAGAGGGGAAACGAGTGGGTTTGTCTATGAGTTATATGAGCTTAGGTTTAGAAATCCTGTTTTGTTGACTTCAGCTATTTTTTGAAACCTGATTGTTTGAATTGATTTGGCTAAGGGTTAGGCTCGAAAGTCTAGATATATTTTTTAAACATAAATTTCACATTGTTATATATCCTAAAAAGGGTTAATTTGTATAATACTATGCCCAAGTTCTACAAGACCAAATTAAATAAGCCCAGTCTTAAATATAAAACTAGTTTAAAATTCAATTTTGGTCTTAAAGACAACATCATTTTTCATTTTATTTTTTATATTTATCATTTTCTTTAAACTAATTTATCTAACTAATAAAGTGATATATAATCTAATAATTGTTTTAGATGTTTTGTGCATATGCTCTAATTAAATAATTTATTTAACTTACTTAATCTCCTCAAATTAGTCAACTAACTCTTATATTAATCATAAAAAATAGTGATACATGGTCAAGCTTTTGAGGAAAAAATATAACTTTTTAAGTTGAAATTACAAATGACTTAAATATTCCTTAATCATTGTATTTATCAATTTTTCATAATATCATATTTATAATTTTTTTGGGGTTAGACTAAGGCTGGTAAAAAAAGGGTTAGACAAAGGAAGGTTGTGGCGTTTGACCTTTATTTTTGTAAATTTGAAAAATGTAAAAAAAAAAAAGGATTTTTACTTTTGCGCAAATCAAATCCCATTTGTTATAAAGCTTATAGGCTAGATTTAAGGGAAAATCTCATTTAAATACCACTTGAATTTTCAAAACCTCAAAAGGTCTGTTAGAATTTCAAAAACCCAAGGGAGGAATCTGGGTTTTCAAAATTCGGATGTGAATAGTAACATGATTTTCACTGTAAGAGTAATAATATTACCTATCAGAGTAATGGTTTTCACTACAATTTTCTGATATCTGTTTTTCTCTCCCTATGTGACAATACTATTCATTTGACACTGACGCTGACGCTGACGCTGACGCTGACGCTGACGCTGACACTAACGCATAGTGACAGAGGAGAGAGAACATGCTAATTTGTGGATTTCGCAAGTTGAGTAATGGAATTCGCTGTTTTGTGTATCACTTTTCACTTCACAAAATCTGGAAAACATAAGGGAGAGGGGGATTTTTCGCTACAAGAGTAATGTAATGATCCATCAGAGTAATGGAATTCGCTATTTTTCGTACCACTTTTCACTTCAAAAAAAAAAAATAAAAAAACTCAATTTGGTTTATGGTACCTTGGTGTGTTTTAGAAATACTAACATGGGTTTTGAAAATTTAAGTGGTATTTAAGTATCATTTTCCCTACATTCAAAAGCCCTTTACACCTTTTTTTATATACAGAAGTTGTAGTTAAAGATTTAGGTTGAAGGCAGGGTGAAATCTCCTTGT
>JBAGKO010000004.1:6183442-6206395 GCA_037177275.1 Acacia concinna | reverse complement strand
CAGTACGAGGTACCCTTGAGGAAATGAGCGTATCCTTAAGGAAACGGGCAACCTGGCTCATCTGCAAGTAACCTTTAAACCTGGCTAGGCTGAGTCAAACCTGACCAAGGGAAGTCAAACATGGCCAACCTGGCCAGTAGAGGGTATCCTTGAGGAAATACTTCATCCTCGAGGATTTGAGTAAAACTTTGTTCCCTCCCAGGCTAACTCTAAAACCTGGCAGTATACTCTTGACTTATCAAAAAGGGTAAATGACAAGAATTACTAACATGCATATATGACCCACAATGCTCACAAGAAGCCAATAAATTGCATGAGACATACTTACAGCATTAAAAGGCTTAGAGTGAGTGTTTATCTCTATTATAGCCAATCTCTCTTCAACATTCTTCAAAACTCTTGCTACATCCATATTAGATGTTTGTGGGGAATCGCTAGAAGTAATATTCCCTTTAGCATAAGATGTACCGTCTCTCATGTAGTATTGTTAGTGGTTGTAGGCACTTTTCTCCAATAGTTCCCAAGCTTTAGGAGGTGTCAACCCCAAGAAAGAACCACCAGCTGCATGATCACATTTTTCTTGGCATTCCATGAGCATCTCAACATAGAAGCTTTGAACCAACAAAGCAATAGTTTGTTGATGGTTAGGAAGCTTGCTCAACAATGTTTGAAGCATCAACCAATACTCATGAAAGTTTTCCAAATTCAATTGAGTGATATTTGCAATATGCTTATGCAATCTAGAAGCTTGAGAGGTAGGAAAATACCTTGACAAGAAAGTATTCATCATCTCTGGCCATGTCATAGTGCTAAAATATTGTGGAAGTGTTATGAGCCATGTATAAGTACCACTCTCCAAAGAAAATGGGAACATAAGCACCAACCACCATCTTACACTTGTTTAAGTGCATACTAGCCTCTTCACTTGGTAAGCCATGAAACTTCAGTAGGCTAGTGATAAAAGATTATTTTAATTCCACAATAATATTGAAGGCATGGTTATTTCCTTGAACCCATTCACCATTATAGCCGTTTATGTCCCTGACACTCCTTATGTCTTCTTCCACATTACGAGCATTCAGTATGTCATCCATGATTACAGTAAGATCTATAATTTCAATAAAACTTCCCACTCTTGATGATTCACCTTCACTCAACTTGACTTGCCTTGCTTGCTTCCTTTTCTCTCTCAAAGTCTTCTCCAACTCAAGGTCCAGTGGCCACAAGGATTCCCCTTTTCACATGCAAAATGAAAAAGAAACCCCCAAGACCCAAAGGCTAAGGAAACGGTGACCTATATGCACAAATTGTCATAGTATGCAGCTAGTGTGCTCTATGAAATGCACCTAGACTAGGCAATGGTCTCAAAGAAGGAATCAACCAAACACAATAGTTCAGCAAGTATATAAGATTAGGATAGGCATGCAATCATTCACATGTGAGATAAAGAGCAATAGTAAGTTTGACAATGGTTATCACACCAATAGCAATCCACAAGTGAAAAGTATGTTCTCACTTACTCAATATTTTGCATGAAAAATGCAACAAGATGAATCAATGATAATGGATCAAATGCAAAGGCATATGACACTAGAATTTATCAATTAACCTCAAGTAAGCACTATGCAACAATTGCTTTCACTTCTAGCAAACTTCCAACGGTATTAAAAAACGTGCACCACAAATTTTCAACAAAAATGAGGCATGTGCATGACTATATGGTGTCAAAATTAATCAATAAAGTTCACCAAGGCACTATGCAACAATATTCTTCAAGTGCAACAATTTTTTTTCAAGCAATTTCAACCAATCTTTGACAACAATTTGAAAAAGCAATGCATACTTAGTCAAAGTAGGAATATCAATGATTTAACAAGCTAACATGCACACAATTAAGTAGAGTAGCAATTCACCAAAGATGTAGTATGACCGTAAATGCACCACCCAAGTGACCAAAATGCAACAAGAAATATGGTCAAAGAGAGTGTACCTTATGTGTCCAATATCAAGCCGAATAGCATACACAAAGTGTAGCTAGTCAATTGCCAAAGGCAATGCTACAAAATATAGGAAAAATGCCAAGTAGGTAGACAAGTAGAGCAATCACAAGTAAGGACAACTCCTAGCAAAATGCTAGGGCCAGCACACAAGCTAATAACAACCTTAGATATCCACAACTACACTCCACAAGTAAATCATCCCTCTAAAGGGAATCAGGAAATCAAATGCGCATAAAATCTTACACATGCAACAACCCTAGATATCCACAACTACTCAATCATCTATATCCCCTACCAATTAGCACGTTTAGCACCTTAAGTGAAAGTTAGTAATGTTATACTAACAACACTCCAATGTAATAGGAATGTTATACTAACAACACTCCAACGTATGCTCCAAAATGCTCCCCCACACTGAATTCTTGCAGTCCCTTGCAATAGAGAAAGCAAACAGCAATAAAAAAGTAGAGAGAATCACTCTAAAACAATCCCAAATGAGCTCCAATTGGTGAGGAAGCAATATAATACCTACACCACAAGGAGACACACACAAAGAAGCACACAATTGGCTAAATAATAGGCTAAGGCTCCTATAGAGGCTTACAGTAGCTCAAGGCACAATGAGAGTATTACAGAGTGAAAATGAAGTGAATTACAAGCTCAATAGGATACCAAAAGAAATATGGGCATCAAGCAACAAGTGTATAAAAATTGTATCACAATGTGAGAAAAATGGGAAAAATGTGGCTAGGACTCCACCGAGACTTATACTAGTTCCAAATGAAATAAGAATAATGGTCAAATGAGTAGCAAGCTACAACCACAAGCAATGGTAGACACTAAGCCAAATGACAATGAAATCACATAGTAAAATAATGGCAGAGTGAGGGACCAAGAATAGGCCACAAGTAGCAAAGCTAAAATCAAGCAAGAAAGCATACTACAAACACCTAAAAATAACAAAAACAAAGAAAAACAAATGACCAAATAGCTACTACACTAAATGCTAAATGCTAGCAGGACCTAGGAAAAATGACCAAAGATCAAGCAAAATTCACCAAATGGCAGTAGTTATAACTAAGCAAAAATGACATAAAATGACACCTAACACTACATGACACACTAATTAATTCTTAACTAACTAATTATCCTACAAAAAGAACCTAAAAGCCTAGAAAAATCCTACAAAAGAGTGCCAAGCCCTAAGGGCAACGACGCCAAATTGATGAAGGTATTTTATTAACCCTAAAATGCAATTAAAATACTAGATTATAAGCTAACCTAAGTCAAATCCTCCTATAGATCTTCTATCACTCTTTTATTTGATTTTCCCTTTTCTTCTAAGTTCAATTGATTAAGCTAATTATTTAACAATTTAGTCCATGAAACATACTGGAATTATCTATTTAGTATTTCTCTCTACAAATATTAATGATCTAAACACATTTAACCAAATCAATCTCTATAATTATTCTCATCCAACTGAATTCACTCAAATTCCCAATTATTCTTCATATACCTTAGCTTTTGATTATCCTCACTCAATTAACACCATTTAATCCATTGAAATCATGCATATTTAGTGCTAAATAGAGAGAATCATGAAGTGATTTGAATTGTCACAATTACAATTAACAAATTAAGCATTAATTCATTCATCCATGGCATTCAGACACCTAGACTTAGGAGAAATCAATCATGAATTACTCTTAACACAAATCAAGTCCATTACAATGTGATTTAGCCATGAACAAAATAGAATCAACCTTTGTTCATCACAATCTGACCAGAAATAGTACATAAATCAGAGGAGGTAGAAATTCAATGATTAAACTACTACAAGACATTACAGGAGCTCAAACCGTGGCCAAGAAGTATGAAGAACGAAGTGTCTAGCCGTGGATCATCGTAGACATAGAGAAATCATGTCATCAGAATTTGGCATCATTTCATATATTGATCTCCTCCCTCACGTGATCTCAGAAGTTCAAACCACTTCTAGGCTTTCCCTTTCTCATAGATGAACTGATCTGGGTGGAGAAAAATGATCAGAATGCTGAGAATTAGTTGGAAATCGAGTTTAAGTATCATGGATCGCCGAGCAGTTGTGGATCCTAATGGGTAAGGAAGACCAGACTCGCTGTTGATGGATATATCTGTTGGGAATTGAACGGTTTGGATTTAATTTGAGTTTTCTGGAGGACGGATAGCATCGTGCCGCGTGGCATCCGGTATGGTCTTCTGTTTAATGAAACGATGTGTTTCATACTCTCTTTGATCTAATAGATTTCGAATGTGACACGTGTTTTAATCTGCTTCAGCCATCTCTCATGGGTCAAATTATGCTCATCTGACGATCAAAGTTGCTTCCGCCTTTTGACTTTGGTTTTTGATTCTTTTATTTTCAATTTGACCTTGGGAATATTATAGAACTAGACCCCATGCCTATTTTTCTTTAAACATTTAGCTTGCGCATTTCTTTTCTTGCATCTAGGTCCCTGTCTTATTTCCAAAATTGCCCCTGGACATATTTTCTTCTCTGCAATCAAGTCCCTTCGTCATTTTAATCCCATTTTCTCTTCATTTATCCATCAAACTTATACCAAAATTTCACCAACTCATAGTCAAGCATATAATTGCATGCACATGACAATTTTAACCTTCAATAACATCAAAATGACAAATTTACCCTTATGGCTCATTTGTTCAATTAATTCATAAGAATTCATTCTTAAGTCCATTTTTCCACAATTAAAACATTAATTAAGCCTAATAATTCATACAAAATAGTGATTTATCAATAGTCTTATAGGTTTTTGCCCTATTTGGGCAAATATTAAAGCCTACAATTTCAAATGTACCATAATGAACCATTACTCATTGACTACTCAAGACCCAAGTGCATCAAAGATTTATAATTAATTATTTCCCCCAAAATCGCCTATTTACGAAATTGCACTTAGGGTATCGGTCTACTTCCTCTTATACCCAGTATAATTATATTGTTCCAAAAATGATGACCCAGACTACCCCTATACAATTTCACATTTTGAATCCATTTTTGGGCTTAGAATTTCCAAGATCAGAATCATTCTCCCTGAAACCATACAGATTTGAAAATTGCACCTATTTTGGACAAAAATTCCAATTTTAATTCTAATGCTTCCAAAATTATTTTTCCACCTTTACCCTACACAAAATTCCATTTTAAACACATTGGAAGCATCAAAAAATATAAATTCCAATCACAAACTCATGAAATGCCCACGGTTTGTACGGACACAAGTGCATAATTTCATAATTTATGCCTAAGTTTGAAAAGACATAACTTTTTGTACAAAGCTCCAAATTAGGTGTTCTACCACTTGTTTTGAAGCTTAAGATGTGCTCTATGAGTCTACGAAATATCATTGTCAGATTCCATTATTTGATCAAATTCGTGTGGGTCAAAAATTGACCATGTCTAGGTTGCTTCATTTAATCATCCTTTTGTTTCCTTGCTCAAATCACTTCCTTAAACATGAATATTCTTAAATCATCTTTTTCATATGCTTTTAGGTTGTTGGATAACATTTCCCCTTAACTTTCATGCTTCCAAAAATCATAAGACTCAAGACAATAACATTAAAGACATCACCACATGATAGAGTAGCACTTACCTTGAGTATTTGTTTGATCGTTCTCTTCTTTTTCTCTTCCTCTCCCTCATGTTTTTTCTCTTTTTCTAGTGGTGTCTGACTCTTCAGCTGAAGGAAAATGAATAAATGAGCTCATTTCATTCATTTATCTAATCAATAACATTTTTACTTCCTAATTTGCCCTCACCTTTTTCTAATTTTTCACACATGCCATTATGTTGGAATTAACTAGTTGCCACATTAATGAATTCATAGGAATGTAAACTCGAATTGTAAGCTCAAATCTTAAATTCGTAAGAGTTTACTTTTATTAATAAATATGTATTAAAAGTTTATAAAAAATAATAAAAACATATGAATGACAATAATTTAATTTAAATATATTTTAGATATGAATAATTGAAATTAGATCTATCAACTAAAAAAATTTTAAAATTTATATATAAAACCATTGAATAGGATCAAAACAAACAAACTAACACGACTTTAATAGTAAATTGACACAATTTTGTATCATAAAAACATAAACTTAGTGTGTAAATTCAAACGATCTTGATTTCATAAGCTATAAACATAAAACAAGTTTGTTGAGGCAAGCTTTACACCTAAGAGGGGGTGAATTGGGTGTAATAAAATATTTTGAAAGCTCAAGACACACACACACACACACACACATACTGGTTTGGTCAAAACTCACAACCTACGTCCAGTTCTCAGTATCTACTGAGTTCTACTATCCTCCAAGATTTCAACGGGCTCTTGGTACCACAGTACAGACTTGATTGACACTTTAATAGTTCACTCTCCCTTACAAGATGCAATCCAAGTCCCCACTCAAAGTCCCTCTACTTTGAGTATCACACAACGAATTTCAGAATCTTAATAAATACTCTCTCAAAAGAGTTGAATGATAAATACTGAAGAACAGTAATGAATTAGTGACTATAATGAATGCAACACTCTTAGCAAGTTTTCACTTTGATCGTTAGTTTTTGCAGTCATTAATGTTTGAGCATTTATATTGTCCAAGGAATCAATGTTCGTTGAAGTTTAGTTTGTAGCCGTTGAGTTCTCATCATTCCTCTAGGTTGTTTCCGTTGAGAGACACAATGGATTTCCCTTTTGAATAATAAATACAGCTGTTGAAGTGGGAGAATGTTGGTAGGTGGGTTTTTGCCAAATTTGATGAAGCATTAAATGCTTTTGATACAATGACCATTTCGGATGATACAAGCTTGTGTGTCCTTGGAAAGGTTTGTAACCTGTTCTTATGCATAATATATGTCATTTGTTGTAACATGTTCTTATGCATAATATATGTCATTTGTAAAGGTTAGAAAAAAGTGGGTATCAATAAAATAGTAGCTTGAATGATTAAGAAGTTTATGTTGCGATGCTCTGTTTTCTGGAAAATTTGGATTTTAAAATTCCCTTGAGGTTTCTAGATTTCCTCGACATAAACTTTTAGAAATCAGTAGTTTCGAGAATTTGGTCAATAATTAATACATGAATTGTTAGAAGAATGTGTCCTCGAGGATTTTGTAAATTGGAATTACCTTAAGGTTTGAAACTATCATTGAGGTTTCAAGCATATTGAATTACTCCCTTGAGGATTAGCTCTTAACTCAAGGTTATTCTCTGAAAATCATAGTTCATAGTATGCTTGAACCTTTGAGGTTAAAGTCAAACCTTGAGTTCTCAGGTTTTTGTTAATAAGAAATTTAGATCATGTGAAAATATTGAGTTAAAAGAGTTTACCATCCTTGAGGTCAATGAAAAACCTCGAGGTATCTCTTCCTCCTCCTTCTTTCCTTTCCCTCTTCTGTCTATCTTCTCCTTGTGATTTGGCAGAAAATGAGGCTGCTCTTAGCCTCTTCAATTAGCTTTCAACATGTTAATCACATTTGCTTATTAGAATAGATTAATCAACTTTAATTATGGCCACACAATTTGCTTTTCTCCTCTAGATATTTTGGATTGCAAGACTTAATCTTAGCCCTTCATTTGTCCATTCCAATCTTACTCTTGGTATTAAATCTTTTTATCCTTGAATGTGTCACAAATTATAATTGTGCCATTACATTTTATGAAATTTTGGATTTCTAGACAGAATTTTCACCCAACTTTGAAAATTCATATATAATTATATAAATATGCAATTGAGATGATTTCAAAGCCTAAATGTCCCTTTTTGAGTCTAGTTTTAGAAAAAAATATTTTATTTGCTCAATTAAAATCCGATAAGTCCTAGGAAATTTATGTTTGTACACTACTTTAGAAGCTAGTGAATTTTATTGGGCAAACTTCAAAAATTCATATCTCTTAATATATACACCAAAATCACACAAATGATATATCAATTTAAAGCTTGACATGTCTACTTTTAGAGTGGAAATTTTCACAATTTTTGGATATAATTAACCCAGGTAACAATGATACACAATAAAACTACCATCAGTCTCATTCCAGCCTTAGTCAGAACATACTTTGGCCATAATTTTTACACCAAAATCCACCATTTTATACCATTTAATTTGTCATATTCTCAGAGAATTTTGGTGAATAAAATTTGGGATATTACATTACTTATAATCTAATTGGTATGCATAAATGGAATGCTCATATCTGTTCCAGGGTTAATTAATTGTTGTTTTTTTTTCTTCTAAGAAATTGCTTTATCTTCTTTCTTTCTTTCTTTTTTCTTTCTTCCTTTTTTTTTTGCCATGAAGAAACTGCTTTATCACTATATCACTTTTCCATAAATTGTTTACTATGGAAGACCAATCCAGAAATTTCCAGTAGATTTTTCATCTGAATTCGTAGCTTTAATGGTATTGTGCAAGAGTTTGAGATTAAGATTATAATTTCAGAGGCAACTACCAGAATAATGACTATTGCTATAAATTTAAGACTTTAGTCATTTTGTAAGAACCCAAAGATACAATTGGGCTTGAGCCAAGGCCCAATATGATTTATTCTTTATTCTTTATACACTCAAGTAATTAATAAGTGGAATAATCTCGTTACATCCATCACTCCTTTTTTTTCCCTTGGTTGAACAAATTTTAGGGGGGGTTGGGCTCACCAAGGGCACAGCACTTGCCTGGTCATGATATGCAACCTAATTGCATATTGACTACACGTTGTCATTCGGGTAACCTTAGTGTGCCAAGATCATCATTTAGGGTAGAGCATTAATCATGTGGGAATAAACACCAAACTTCATGCTTTACCAAGCCATGGGACGCCTCTCCTAATGCGGCCATGGTCTCCAAGATTGAAATCGCTCGTTTTGGTGGTGAGCTTTACCAACCCTCTATAACAGGCAGCATAGACAATCATCAAGAACAGAGCATTGCCATGCAATAGGACGACGGCAAGGAATATATAACATTATAGCTTTGCTTGAAATTCTAAGGTTCAAGTTTATATAGAAGACGTTATACTGTATTATATATATATATATATCTCTATTATTATTAAACACAATTTTATCTCATCTAATATTTTTCACATAAACTCAAATTAAATTCACCTGTGGATTTGGACTTTTTAACAACTTTCTAGCAATTAATATCTTAAAAAGGTACTTAAATAACGACGTATGTGATGACGTTTGCGATAAGACCAAAAGCAATTCGTCTTTCAAGAAAGTCAGATACTGAGTTTGGATTTGATAGTTCGTAAGAGTTAAGGGTTAGCATCTCTTCTTATTCTAATTTATTTGAATTTAATGTAATAAACAGTCCAAATCATGGAAAGAATAATATTTTAGCCTGTCTTAAGGGTCTGTTTGGCACTATAATTTTATAAAAACTTTAGTTTTAAATCATGGTTTAGTAAAAATTACCAAACATCTCAGTATATTTTAAGACTATGGTTTGACAAAAAGTCAGATTTTAAACCATGATTTTCATAATTAAATTTTTTTTTGTTTTTCAATTATGAAACTATGGTTTGCGCAAATCAAGACAAAACTCTTCTTACATACTTATTTAGGAATCCGTAAAAGCTATTCTTATCCAAACTTAGATTTTCACAAAAACTATTTTAAAAAATCTATTTTATAAACTATGGTTTGCTCCAAAAGATATTATGTAAAAGTCAATCCAAACGCCCATGAATAGACAAATATTTTATTATTTATTGACTTAACAACAAAGGTAAAATATAATATTCTACACATTGATAGCGCATATTTGCGGACTGAAAACTGAAAACAATATAAATTAAAATATCAACGGCCTTAAACAAAATAAATAAAAGCATTTGGTATTTCACTAACATATAAATGTTGAGTTCAAATTTGGTGCATATCTTTAAGGATCAGGATCGCTTGAAGTTATAATGTATGATAATGAAGTTCATGAATTTCACCAAAATAACTGATCTAAGTTTTCCTTGGCCATATTTTATGACTAAATACATTTAAATTTTGAGATTACTTTTATAAATATTTTTCATATTAATTTATTTTATATATTTCTCTCTCTAAATTTTATTGCTAAGATAACAAGTAATTTTTCTATAGAAGTCATATTTATCCTTTTTATTTTGTACAAACGATAATAAAATATGTGTTTTGTTGTTGTTGTTCTCTTTGGGGGGGGGGGTGTGGAGCTTAAATCTTAATTCTAACATTAGTTGGCAAAAAATTATAATTATTTGTTGACCCCTAGTAAAATAGGAAGTGAACCTCTCCACAATAAAACAAACCCTTCTTACAAGAAACAATGTGACATAACAGTAAGAAGATAACATTGCAACTCATAATAAGGAAGAGAAGAGAAGCTCAAGGATAGAGCTTAGTCTCACCAAATCTTGATGTTTTGATCTCAATTGTTTTTGACCATGCACCATGCTCTGCCTTTTATAGATAAATGACATGTGACCGTTGAGCAGCTATTGATGACCAATAAAGACGTTTTAATGACAATTAAAATGATAATTACAAAATGACTTTTCATGACAATTTAATGTAATAAAACCCTTTAAATATCATTAAAACCAATCAATTAAAACTCCAACGGTTAGTTGAAAGACTCTTCTTATCAACATTTCTACTAACTCATGCTTATATTTAATTTTATACTAGACATTCTGAATCTTAAGTTATCTAAGACTTCTTCCTCTGACACACTCACCCACAATAACTACAACAATCCCTCACACGTGTCAAAGACGTTCGTAGTTTCATTAGCTAAGTTACACACATACATATAACCATTGTATCTGGTAGTTCTTTAAACTTAAAACCAGACCTAGAGCAATAACAATTAGTACACAGAAATGTTAGTTTTCGTATGAACTTGAAACCAATACTTCTTAGGTGTATACTAGAGCATTAAAAGTCAGATTATACTCCCACATTTCTAGTTCTTAATGTGTTTTTGCACGTTAAAACAACCATGCTTGTGTCCTGGTATTTATGAATGCTCTAGAGATTTCACCATGATCTCATAGGAGTAGCCCCACTCCACATTCGTATAGGTGATTTCATAAAATGTATTTGCAATGAGCACACCATCTAGTAGGATTATGAAATCATTAAGAGCTTTTGATTAGCCTCAGTATAATGCATTCTAGTACTTTCTCATGCCATAGGAAGGAACTAATAATTCATATAGTGCTAGAAAAACTAACAAATGACTTATTCTTACCCATTGAACCTCTTCATGGGATCACCAATCATAGAAGTTGGGTTGCCATCGCTATTAATTTCAATTTGGCTCTAGTCCCACACCCCTCAGCTAATTTAATTCTTCCTGAGGTTTTATTAACGGATCCACAAGTTAACTTTGTGACCTCACAAAATCGATTGAGATAACTCTACAATTCTTAAGCTAGCTTATTCACATAATATCTTAAATGATTTACACTTGTACCATTTTTCTTTTGAAATGGTCTTTGCCATTTAGCAACCACAGTTCATCGATACCAAGTGCTAGTTTCACACAAAAAATTTTGCTAAGTTTTCAATAACTTAGACTTCAACTGTAGTTATCTTTAGAGTAATGAACTCTGACTCACACAATAATTTGATTGTCGCTATTAGTAGATTTTCTCATATAAAAATTATAGTCAGTTTACAACTGTGTATCTCATAAAATGGAATTCACTATACATAATACATGTAAAACCTCTCTTCCAATTCCATATTTGTCAGAGAGCACAAGTGTAGTTCAATAATAAGTAAGAAATAGCCTAAAAACAATACTGACATATTTATTATAAGCTTGGGTGAATACATAGTTTCTCACATTATTATCACAGTGTATACATTTGTATATAACGTCGACAACAAAAATTAAACTAGTTAGGTCCAACACCGAAAGCCTTCCTTGCACACTAGGTTTGGTCCTTCAGTATCTGGTTGCTTTTTCTTGCACCGGAAACTTTCTCCCCTAGCTAAAAAAATTAAAGTTTTGGGGAAGGGTGAGATTCAAATGAATCTCAGTAGTAACAGACAATCAATCATAGATAAATGTGAATATACTAAAACATGCACAGCAACAATCGTCATTGTAAAAAAAATGCAAACTACGATGCATGTCTCATGATTCACGGTAGACTGTAAATAGTCATACCATCTCTCAGACATCCCCACCTTTGCCCCATAGGTGTCCGCCTATCATAGGCTAATGGTGAATTAGAATCGGTCACATGGTCTCAATCTCATGGTGAACAAAAACTGATTACACTATCTCATAGGCATCAGCCGTCTCAGTCTAACAGTAGACCTAAAGAGTCACATTGTCTCCCAGGCATCCTCGATATGGGCGTCCCCACGTCTCAGTCGCAAGCATGGCATACAATACATGTAGCATATCACAATCATTATGAAAGACAGAGTTACTACTTGAAGTATTTTCCCAATCTGAGTTCTGTACTGGCTCTCCGTCTCTATGCACCAAATATCGAGTCCTACATGTCCAATTTATAATAATGAGCCATTACTCATTAAATATCCATGATCCAAGTGAATTTAAGGGATTACAATTTACTAACAGTCTGAAAAACACCTATTTACGAAATTGCCCTTAGGGTACCAGTCTCTTTCCTTTTAAACTCGGTATACTTTCACTTTTTTCAAGAATTATGACCCAGGCTACCTCTACACAATTTTCGTGTCCTGAATCCATTTATAGCCTCAAAATTACCAAAATCCAAATCCTTCCTACTGAAACAAGGCCAAACCGAAATGCTACACATTTTGGGCAAAAATGTCAATTTCAACCTAATGCTTCCAAAATGATTTCTATACCTTTACCCCACACAATTTCTTATCCTAAATCCATTGGAAGCATCTAAACCATCAAAATAAACCTCTATCATGCCTAAAACAGGTCTGGAAAGAAACAGGAAAAAATGAGAAAAAACGGATTTTCATGATCCTTTCAACAAAACACCCTTATTCCACCTTGAATCACTTCTTTAACCAATAAATAAACCATTCACATGATCTAACACAATTTGTACAGCACCTCCCCTTAGGGTTTGTGCATCCCAAACAAGAAAATCAGCCATCACAAGACAACAATCACCATAGACAACAATAATCACCAACAAACCACAAGAACCAACAAGAGATTGAAGGTTTTGGGAGATTACCTCTTGATGTCTTACTTTCTCTCTCTAAACCAAAATCCACAACCCCTCTCCCTCTTGATTTTGTCTTGCTACATGTGATTTTAAGAAGGCTCAAGAGGTTAAATGAGGTTCTTCATCAATAAAATAAGGAAAAATGGAAGATTTTTGCCATGAACTTACCTATATATATCCTTTTGTCTTCTCTTCCTTTCCTTCCTCTTCTCTCTTTGGTGCTTGGAACTCCCTCTCCATTGGCTGCCTTGATTCTACACGAAATTTAGGGCAGATCATGCCCTTAATGTTTCCTCTTGCACACTTAAAAAATGTGCTTAATTAATTAATTAATCAAGGAAAATCCATGGCAAATGATTTGCTTTTTCTGAGTCTTGATATTTAGCTTGTAAGACTTAATCCTAGCCCTTCATTTTGGAATTCCTACCTTGCCCTTGGGATTAAATCTTGTCTTCCCTTTTTATCCATGAATGAGACACTAATTACCAACATGCCATTACATTTTTACAATTTTCAGATTTATGGATAGAATTTTCACCCAACTTTGAAAATTCATATATAATGATATAGATGCCCAATTGATATGATTCCAAAGCTAAAATGTCCCTTTTTGAGTCTAGTTTTAGGAAAAAATATTTTCTTTACTCAATTAGAATCCAAAAAATCCCAAGGAATTCATGTTTGTACACTGCTCCATAAGCTAGTGAAATTCATTGGGCAAAGTTCAAAATTTCATATCTCTTAACATATACATCCAAAGACATATATACTTTTAGACTGTAAAGTTTCATAAATTTTGGACATCATTAGCCTAAGTAAAAATGATGCACAACAGAACTGCCTCATGTCTCTATCCAGCGATCAACCAAAACTTACTTTAGCCATGATTTTACTCCAAAATCCACTATTTTATTCCCCTTATCTTATCATATACTTAAGGAATTTTGGTGAATACAAGTTTGGGATATTACAATACCAACTTTTATGGTATCCACATAATTTATGATATATAATCAATCTATAGCAAAAGCTATTTCACAAGGACTAATATCCTTTAATGCAACAAATTTTCAACAATTTGTGCTTTCCCAAATTGAGCTACAAAGTTACTTCAAAAATTGTGTTAGAATCATATTTCTCATACACTACACATAGTTTATTTTTATACATAAAAGATCAATTTTGTAAGGTGATGTGAAGAGCCAAATGTTTTTTCTGTGTATTTCATGGGCCAATAGACACTACACGGGGTTTATTTTTATAGACAAAAGATCATTTGTATAAGGTGATGCGAAACGCCAATGCTTTTTTTCTTTTATGCAAATTTTTTTATAGGCATTGCCCTTTTTGGTTATTATGATTCTAAAAATAAATATAGTAGATGGTATAACGTGTTGTGGAAGTGTTGGTGTTATTGCACAGTTTATAAAGTGGTTGTTATTTAATTATAAAAGTAACAAATGTGACTTGCGTAAACTTCGTCATTGTCTTCCTATGAAGTGAAGTTTAATCACATGTGGGCATGATATTTAATATGCAATACGTTTAAAAATGCCAAAACAAGTAAGAGTACAACTTTACCATCATAATTGATCATGATTTTTTTAATCCCATCTAAAATGTTGTTGAATGTGTCAATTGCGCACTTTCCAAACATCATATTTATTATAGTCTCACTATTCAATAGAAGCATAAATTGACAACATAAAATTATTAAGAACTTAATGCTTTTTCTAAGTATATTTTAAGAATGGCATTTTGTTTGGTTTTTAGGAAAATCAAAAGAACATGTCATAGAATAAGGTATACTCTTCATCAGCAAGTCTGAGGTTCAATCTTTTGCAAGTGCCAGAGTGTTTTTTTGGTCTTGCAACTCACCATAGGCTTGAAGAAATCTCATCACATCTATTTTTTAGTGACACTGGTAAACAATTCGAAGTTAGGAAGTGAACTACATAGTATACAATTTCCAATTAGTATGTTAAAAGGAGCTTTGAAGATTAGATACCAATCAGTTCTTCATTTTTTGCAGTGTCATAGGAAATGTTTTTTAGGATAACAAAATTGAATAGTTTGTTTGGAATTTGGCCATCTACTTGCTCAAAATATGTGGTCTCATAGAATATGATCTTCTAAGCTTGTGTGGTCACTTTATATATGTTGTTATTCTTCAGCACCTTAAAATTCTCCATATGGTAGACTTCTCCTTCCTTGATCACTTTCATATGTTGTTCCAACAATCTCTGTTGCATTACAAAGTTCTCAATTTGGGCGCCCTACATCAGTACAAAAGTTAGCATTGGTAATCATGCGTTAAGCACCACAAGGAATATTGGAAGGGCACTAGATATTTGCCTACTCATCTACCAAAATGTTGTCAACCTTCCAAGGACCATGTGGCGGGGTCTTCTTATAGGAAAGAAACTTTGTGAGAACATGTGCAAAAATAACTCATGTATCCTTACAATCATCAATTTCGCAAATTTTGGCATGGTCAATAGTGGTCATTTGGTTCTATTGGGGTTTAATGTGGTGATGCAAATGTGCAAGCTACACTGTTGTTTCTGCTGTGAATATATATTGTGTTGAGAATGTGATTGGTTATGGCCACATCTGCAAATTAGCCTACTTATGTGGAATCACATATGGTGTAGTTGTAGTATCCCAAAATTTTTGCATGGAACTTAGTAAATAATTATGTCAATAAGTATTGAATTTTGGGGGAATTTAAAAAAAAAAGTGTTATGGAGATAGTTATATTCTCATAAGTTTTTAGATGAACAAATGATGTCAAACAATCATGCACTTTTACAGGATGAAAGTAGACATTCCAAGCTTTAAATTGACAGGTCTATCAAATTATTTGGAATTATACACCAAGAGAAATTAATTTTTAAAAGTTTCCTAGTAAAATTTCATTGTTTCTAGAGCAGTGTTCTAAAATGAATTTCTTGGGAGTCTTCCGATTCCAATTGAGCAAATCAGGTATTTGTCCCTTAAACTATATTCAATAAGGGATATTTGAGCTTTGGAATCACTTAAATTGGAGGTCTGTGTAATTAGATATGAATTTTCAATTTTTGGTGAAAATTCTATCCAAAAATCTGAAATTTCATAAATGTGAGGGTAAAATGGAAAATTGTAAAATAATTAAGAGTAAATTAAATGCCCCAATTTCTGAGATATTTCTAGGCAGAAGAGGGCCAGCTGGAATGCTTTATGAGGATTAAAAAAAATTAGAACAAAAGGATAAATGAAGGAAAAAAAATGGACCAATGAAAGTTCACCATATGAAACACTTTATGGCATTTTTTTTTAAGCCTCATCTGCCCACTCCACTCATATTTTTTGTCCTAAACACACAAAATAGAGAGAGGGAGGGAGGGAGTTGTTAAGAACAAAGCCAAGCACTCTAAGGTTCAAAACTCAAATTCACAATGTAAACTACCGTAAAATCCCAATTTCTTGTAGTTATCGGTAGTTAGGATAAATTCTAACCATTTTTCACCCATTAATTTGGTGATTTGAACAAAAGATCAAAAGGAGAGGGGCAGAGAAATTTTGACCTAGAGAGAGAGTGAAGAAACTCAAAGGTAATGTTTTAAACTCTAGTTCTTTTAGTTAAGAATTGCTGTTGTGACTGTTTGTGGTATGTATCTGTGTCTATTTTGGATTGAATTTTGATTTGGGGGAATGATGAATCCTAGGTCTTATACTACCCAATTTTCCTCTAAATCATCTGTAATTGGTGTTCAAATGATTAAACCGATGATTAGGAGTGAACATGAGTGAGTTTAATTGGTTGATTTCAAAAAAATCACAATTTTTGATATTTAAGTGTACATTTTGGCCAGCCATAGAAAATGAGGTTTAGAGATGGAATTTTACAATTCTAATGGTTCCATTGCATTCAAAAGGAAAAATTATGTGGGGTTTATGTTGGCTCTGAAGTCCAAAAAGCCATTGAATGCAAAATGGTAAAAAAAAAGGCTTTAAAAGCCCTAATTGGTATTGACAAGGGTATTATGGTAATCTGACATTTAATTTGCCCAAACTAAGGTAAAAAAATGGATTCGACATGCGAAATTGTGTGGGATTGAAAAAAAATCTAAATTTTTAGAAAGTACGGTTAGACTAGGTATAAGGGGATTCGGACTGGAACCAGAGGGAATTTTGGTAATTTTCTAGTTTTGCATTGGCTTAATAATGTAGTGACATTGGAAGGGTCTCTGGGTTAAGTTGACACAATTTCTATGAATTTTGGAATTTTAGGATTACAAGGTTAATGGACAACGTGATAGAACGATAGCAAATCACAAAATCGGAAATCTAAGGTAGTAGCATTTTCTTTCATACTTTAAGTGGAATTGTATATGCTTTTGTTTCCCTTTATGCAATACAATACATCTCTGTGATGTCGTATTATATGATATGAAGTATTTATGATGAACCCAACTGAGGTAATGAGATGAGTATAGAACAAGCTGCGGTAGCAGTACATAATAAATAAGGGTTCCAATAGCAATTTAGTATAGTTAACCCTGAATACATGTGTTCATTCTGTTGTGTATAGAACATGTAAGGGTTTCAGTGGCAATTTATACAGTTGACTTTGAATACATGCGCACAATTCCGTTGATCATATAGCAAGAGACAGGGTTGTGTGCCTTGAGGTTGCTTGTTACAATAGAGATATGTGATGATTATACTATTGCTAATGTAGTGTATTGCATATTTATTTATCGCATTTTGCATGATGGAAAATTGTTATTATTGGGATTCAATTGAATATCACCCTATATTATCTTTATATAAATTAACCCAATTAAAGCCAGTGGCTCAAGAGGGAAAACCATTACTCGGGATGAGTGAGACGCCCAAATTATCTGTGTTCTAGGAAGCTTAATCTAATTTCTTTTTGGCAATTTTTAGACTAATATTGTATATATTTACAAACCCAACGATGAGTACCTGTAATGTAAACAAGTAATTAGTCTTAGTATCTTATGCTATCCATACTTTGATAAATGTGGAACCAGAAGATGAGTTTAAAAATAATAATAACTAAATTTAACTTAGAATAATTAGTATTTAATGGTAGTTTTTCCAAGGTATGCAAATGGTGTAACTTGGGGCAAGTGAAAATTGCTTGAGTTAATACAGAGAAGGGGATTAGGAATTTAAAGTAGAGGGATTCTTTGAGGGGGAAAAAAATTAGTTTTGAATGCGTATACATTGAATGGGTTTAACGGGAGGTTAGGAATTTGAAGTGGAAGGGTTCTTAGAGGGGGGAAATCAACTTTCAATAATTAGTATTTGATGACATTTTACCAAGGTAGGCGAAAGGTATATCTATTAAATGGGTTTAAGGGGAGTTAGAAATATGAAGTGGATGGGTACTTGGAGGAGAAAAAATTTAGGGTCTCTTTAATGGTGTTATCCATCAACATAAAAAACTATTAAATAACAACCGTGTTAACCCATTCTTACACCGTCACTACGCACTTTCAAGCAAGAAAGTAGATAGATAGATTAGAGGGAGATAATGTATCTAAACTATTCTGAGCACCTCTAAATATCATTGAGAGAATTGTTGAGGCGTTCAAGAAAGTGGTTGCATGCATCATCTTCCTTAATCGGACTATTTATAATTAAGGTTGAAACTCCTCTTTTCCTCCTTATCGATGTGGCCTCAGACATTTATATTCACCTGCCAGCATATTGAGTTCCTTTTTTCCCTCTTCTTTAATTATTTTTTTCTGAAAATAAAAAAACATTGTAAAATTTTAAAGTAAAATTACTTTTCCCCCTGACATCTTGATCAAGGGTAGTTTTTGTTGTATTTCAAATACTTCGTGCTGTAGCCCCAAGAACTATTCAGTGTTAATGTCATTAAAGACAAAATAGCTAATGCAATGGATGTGCTTGAATGCAATACGATGTCATTAAGAAAAATACTAGTTCTTTTGGGAAACTGCGATACTAAGCTTTTTAATAGAAGCAATGAATCATTATAGAGGCTGCATATCCCCTACAAATAAAATAAGTAATCCGACTTATGTTTAAGGACGACGCTATTCTTAAGAACTATTTTCTGCAACCTTCGGTTAATAGAAAGTGACACTTTTCAAGATAAAATATATCATTCATACAAGAATAAGGTGTGCAAAATAACAACATATAAAAGCACTCAGTCGGCAAAGAGATAAAATGAGAAGATAAAGCTCAGAAGTTCAGACAAATAAGAGGGTGGTCGAGATTTTCAGAGTGTGGAGCCTAAACCTCTTGTACAGTGCTCTATATATATATAGCCATGGGCCTCATAGACTTTGGACACAATTTGAATCACGTAAAGGCAGTTTTAATCACTGGACCAAACTACAAAAGATGCGACTTTTCGGGAAGCTATTTTCATAAAAGAAATTGTAGAATTTCTCAACATGTGTTCGATAAAAGTCAATTTCACAGGGGAAAATCACTTGATTCCCAGTGCATCCGCCTCATGATATCCATTGTTAGGAGCATGAGCTCACTCTTTTTCTTGGTCCATTAACTTGTCCAAGCCCATAAGTTACAATATATATACTTGGGTTCTCTCACTCCCAAGAAGTGTCAGGCTTGTTCCATTTGACATGCCCATTTTTATCTTAGAACTCCAACGATGCCAATACAAAATGTTAAACAAATTTGTTAAGTATTTGTAATAGTACACTATGCCAAAAATAGTTTTAGTGAATCATAGAGAGCCATCTTTTCCTTATTGTTTATTATGGGAAGTATGCTAATTATTTTAACAATTGTTTGTCTATATAAATTAGAGAAAATTGAAACCATGTCCCAGTTAATGTAATTAAGTACTATTAGGTCCCTTAAAATCATCAAATTGTAGAGGAGTCCAAAGGGACCCAGGTGCCATTAATTACAAACATGAAAGTACAATTTTGCCCCAATGACAAGTTACAAGGATGCAAGTGACTACTTAAAATGTTAGTTTTCAAAAACCAAATACGACTTACACATGTTCCTCTCTTGCATCATCCTTTGTTAGTTGTGTATTGTCTATCAACATTCTCTCATACGCAGATGTGCATATGAGAAATTGGATTGATTTTAGGGTGGAATTACAAGAATGTATGATTACAATGGAAGCTAAGTGTCCTGAAAGTGTTTCATTTAAATTGTGATTTGTGAGCCTCCCTGCACTTAACTAGTCATATCCCAAAATTTGGGCATATAAATTTCAGAATTAGCCTGAAATAAGTAGGCTATTTAGCCTAATTGAGCAAAAGTCTTATAAAAATGTCCTGGAGGGAGAGACGATGGTAACATTCAGACTTTCCAGAAAAAAGGCCAAAGGTATAATTAAACATTAGGCAAATGTCAAATAAAATAGTAGACTTTCCAAGAAAATATTACATATCTATCATTCTGGGTTTGGGCAAAAGCATAATTTATAAAAATTACGGGTAAAAAGGGAAATTTTGGAAAAATTGTGCCAAAAAATTCAAAAACCTCCCGACACACAAAAAGATCGAAAATAATTCCTTAAAATATATTTGAGGCTTACTTGATGTGTAAATGAGAAAATTTTCTCTAAAAGGAATTAAGAGAATTATTAGAATTTTGGTTAATTAAAGGATAACTAGCCAAATTTAATTATGAAAAATATCAGAAAGCCTCAAATAATTTGGAACAAATATAAGAAATTTCTTTTAAGAATAATGTAAATTTTTAAAAATGGTTTCATTCCCTAATAATAGAAATTTTATCTTAAAGAATATTTTAGTGGCATTTTATCTAATAGGGCAATTTCTTAGAAATTATGGGACAATTTCTTAAGGACCAAATTTGAGCTTTAAAAAAAAAAGAAATTACTCCCTAATAAATGTGAATTATGGATTGTCTAATATTGGTGATATGACTAAGGAATCTTCAAAAATAATTTGTAGAAGATTTATCTTATAATTATGGGAGAATAAGAATTAAGTGGGATAATTAAGCCTTGGGAAAATAATCCAAAATCTCTCTCAATCAGATAGTGGGGAAATTTGAGGCAATGGAGGAATGAAAATCTGATTCTTTTCCATTCGATCATGAGGAAGCAATATAATCATATATGGGCACATATAATTAATTGTTAAATTTGGTTTACTAATGACTCGAGATCATTTAAAGCCATTGCATTCTCTCATTTAATTTTATTCCATTTGAATCGGCCAAACCAGAAAAGAAAGTGACGACACGAAATTGAGAGGGAGAGGAAGAGAAAGAAGGGAAGGGAAAGAAAAGAAGAGGAAGAATATCAAGTGGTGAAATAGGTAAGATCTTGATCTAATTCCATTAATCCTTTTAGTTTTCTTGTTCAAGACTAGCTATGGCTTCTAAATCCTCTCTTGGTATTGTGTTGTAGCAAGAAGAGAAAGAGAGGTTAGGGTTTCAAGAAGGAAAGTCTTGAAGAATCAAACTAGCCAAGGTAAGTGTTGATTCTTGTTGTGTTATTGATGATGTTGTTATGATGCTGACGATAAAATGTTTTGCTCTTGAGTTGTTATGATTTTTTGTAGCAGTGAATTAATATTAAAATAAGGTAGTTGATGGAATAAAATGTTGAAAACCATGTTATTCTGCCAACCAATGCATTTCGGTCAAAACAGAGCATTAATAAGGGATTTGAATTTGATGATTTTGATGAGTTTAGAATGAAAAATTATGTAGGGTACAAGTGAGAAGCCAAGTTTAGAAGCATTGGACGCTAAAATGGAATTTTGGTGTAAAAGCCCCTGATGCCATTGTTCAGAGTAATTGAAGGGGAAATTCTCATTTAATTCATTTAAATTTAAAAATGGATGCATGAAAAATTGTAGGGGAGAAGCATGTTAGGTAAGTCCTTAAGTAACCCCAATAACGTTTTCCACTATAGCAGTCCGTTAGGATCATATTAGACAATGTAGGAATAGCTGATTCGCCTAAAGGAAGAGTCGTAGATAAATTGACATTGAAATAATATAACACCTCAAAATATCTATATACAAACCTAGTAAACAATTATCTCAATAAATAATGAATTTTGGAGAAATTATAGGAAAAGTGCTGTTAAGGCAGCCATGTTTTTATAATATTTTGGATGATCAAAGAATATCCAAAAATCATGATATTTTACAAGATGAAAGTAGACATCCCAAGCATCAAATTGATAGGTAAAACAAATTAATTGGAAGGATATATTAAGAGATATGAATTTTTGAAGTTTGCTCAGTGAAATTCGCTGGTTTCTGGAGCAGTGTTCCTAAAACTAATTGTCTAGAAATTTTTTATCCTTTTTTATCAATGGAAGTATTTTCCCCCAAAAAAACTAGACTCAAAGAGAAACATTTGGGCTTTTGAATCACTTACATTGGACATCCATGCAATTAGATATGAATTTGCAAATTTGTTTGAAAATTCTGTCCAGTAAACCCAAAAATTGGAAAAAAAATGTAAGGGTAAGATGGTAATTTGTAAAATAATTAAAATAAAATAATTTCTATAAACCCTTGAAGCAATTTGGTTAGGAAGAAGGTAGGGGAAGCAGTTGGAATCAGTTTATGTGGTTCAATGAGAATTAAAAGGAAAAAAGGAGGAGGAAAAGTGGACCGTACCAATGAGACTTCACCCACATGCCACCTCTTATGACCATTTTAAAAAGCTTTCTTCACCCTTCTAGGCTTCCATAA
>JBAGKO010000004.1:6146275-6161186 GCA_037177275.1 Acacia concinna | reverse complement strand
ATGATTTTAACCAAATTCTACACCTAGATTAGCTTTCTCAAGTCAAACCTAGATGAACAAATCAAGCTAAATGGTGGCCAATCATTTAGAAGTATTAAGCAAGGGATAAAATCAACGTGCGCACACACACACAAATATATATATATATATATATATATCATTACTACTAAATAGAGGAATAATCAAGTCTTAATCCATACAAAGATTCAAAATAATCCTAAGGCAATAGGTTTAGTTGCCCATAATCACAAAATAATCATAACTATGTAGAATAATTACAGTCATATAGAAAATAAAGCAAAGAAAGAGAAGGAGAAGGAGAAAAACCAAGAATTGAAGCCTCCAAACCCTTAAAATTCTAAGCCCTAGCATCCAAAACCTTCAAGAGTTTTCAAAACCTAAACCCTAGCATACAATAGTGTATTTGCAGTGTAGAATGGCTTCATTTCGGCCTATCCCTCTTATAAATGCTTTAGCAATCAGCCCTTTAAAATAAAACGCATGGTTATACTTTTTCCAGTTGGCTTCAACACACTAAGATGTTGGCTAAAGCATGTTAGATAGAAAGCAAAGATCTACATTGGCTTCAGCATACTTTGGAGTTGGCTAAAGCATGTCAAACAGAAGTTCAACTTGGCTTTAACTTCAGCACACTTTGTTGTTGGTTGAAGCATTCCAAACATAAACCTTTTTACTAACTTCAAGAGCTTCAAACTTCATTCTTTAATCTATGTGAAGGCTTTCAACTTGTCCTCATCCCTATAAAATGAGAAAATCAATAAATGTTAAGTCTCTTTCTTTGAATATATATCAAACACATGGTTTTTCTATAATAATCATTTTTTTAACTTTTATGCATATTTTCTTCTATAACCTCTTTCCTGTACAAAATTTGATTCCAATTCAATTAAAAAAGGAAAGTTAATGTGTTAAAATATGATCAATTTATTAGAGTTAACAAGCACCTTTCCAAAATTTCACCACATCATTTTTTTTTCCATGGGTAAAAGTAAAAAAGTAACCATATTTGAGAGTAACCAGATTGCTAAGAAGAAGAAACGTTAAATGATATTTGATTAAATCACTATAATTTAATTGAGAAAATTGGAAAAATTCTCAATTATAAAAATTTTATTCATGAGGACTTAAATTAGAGCATCGATACTCTTGAGTACAAAATTTGCAAAGTACAGACTTATATAAAAATTTATTAAGACCTCGTCAAAGAAATTATTCAATAAGAAAATTGTCCCAATTTTTCCAATTTAATCTAGAGCATTGTTGTGTCTTCTCAAGTTATAGTTAGACAATCATTCAAAGCTTGGACTAATTTATTGTAAGTGATTTTGCGTCCAACAAAAAAGAAATGTAAGATGAACATTGTCTCATAAAGAACAAAATCACTTACTTTAAGTGTTCCTAAGCCAACACAATCAAAAGCCAACCCTTGAGCGGTAAGGAGTTCAAGCAATAAGTGGTATTTACATGAATTAGCTGAACTATTGGCACGAGCCATGCTTTATTTATAAACAAATGTATAAAATGTCTTTAACAAATGCGTCCTTTTTTTTTTTTTAATTCTTCAGTAACTATGATCAAACCTCTGATGAACATTCTATTCCTTCTGCATTTTTATTTCTTTCCCCTCTCTCGTCATGTTCTGGTCATCCACAAGTCTTCCTCCTCATCGGCGTCCTTATGAAGATGGCGGCGTCGGAGATGGAGTGTGCTCCTTCATCCATTTAGTGCAACTGGATCGATCTCTCCCACGCTCTCTTCCTCTCTTGCGATCTCAATCTAACCACTTATAGAGCTCCACCGATGATGGAAAGATGATGGCGTCGCAAAGGAGCTTGGGCTTGAGAATGAAGGCGTGTGTCTGCTTCGAGCCATTGACTGGTAGCCTCCACTATTGGTGTCGTGGAATACGGTGTCGTATTATTGCCATTTGACGGTGGTGCATACTTGTTGGGATTAGAATCAAAATTAGCATCTTTTCAAGCTTCTTCTAGTGGCAAATTAGCCTACTTTCAAGCTTTTATGGCTCCTAATTATTTGTAAGAGTCACCATCTTCCTTTTTTTTTTTCTTTTCTTTTTTGTGTCTTCGTAGAGCGTCATCTTCTATGGACGCCAGCAATTGGACCAGAGGGCATTGGGTTGGTTGAAAACGTGTTCTAATTCTCTTTTATTTTTATTCAGCATATTCAGATTGTTACGTGACGTGTCAGGCTGACTGTTAAACCATTGTTGTTCTTGGTTTCCAGTGTTACCGGAAAGGTCACCGCCAAGTCATCGGATGTTCATCTCTTTGCATAAGTGGGTGGATTCACTTGCTTAGGTGGTGGAGGGTTCTTTGTGGGAAAACAAACCAATTGAATTTTGTGGCTGAAATGACGTATGTGTCTATCAAACAGATGCAAGATGGAGGAGCAAGGTTTCATGGTGGCGTCATAACTGAGAAGGTAGTTTTTGGCAATCCATGGCAATGGGATGTTATTCCAAAAGGTTTTTTATTTTTAATTTCCACCCACCTTACCAGAAAATAAAAATTTGAGATTTGGTGTAAGGTTTAAAGCTGAGAGAATCAAAATGGGGCAAAGGTAGAATGAGGGAAATGGGAGGAGAGGGAAGTCCGGGAGTGAGATCTTTGGAGGAAAGTAGAGGCAATTTTTGAGGGTGTTTCAGTCATTTCGGCCTTTGCCTTCCAAATGCACCAAATATTTGCCCGATAATGCCAACTCTACAGTTTTTTTGGATAGTTTTTTTTTTTCCATTTAATGGTCAACATTAGTCAACAGTTAAACAAGGGTGGCATGGCTACGATTTATAATCATGAATACTTCTGAAGCAAATCTACACCTTAACCCAATTCTTTCATATATTACTCCTCATCTTGCTTATGTTCCACCGGAAGACTAGTTTGAAGAATTAGTCCATATTCATGTTTGTGTTTGTGTGTGTGTTTTTAATATGTTAATGTATAATATAAAATATACAACAAGCTGTGAATTTACAAATCATATACAATGTGGACTAATTCTTCAATTTCATATAATGCATGAGAAAACGAGTTTCGCTAGAGGAATCAAACACCAAGCAAAACCGCAATCAAAGAACATATCTCAAATAATTTCCTTTTTGGTAATTAGAAGTATAAAAATCTATTTATCTAGTCGGAATCCCAAATAATTTGTCAATAATATGAACATATCTCCAGGATCTCCATGTAAGCCTGTCCCAGAAAACACCAGTCATCAGCCCTCTTCATTCACACTGCTTTCCCCTCTCCTTCAAGAGCCCCACAAATTACCTTAAAGAGTTTTATTCCTCAAGCATGGTCTTGGCTGCATCTACCAGTATTGGTCTAAATTCACTGGAAGCTCGACCAAGCACCGTGTATCCTTCCTTGTCCTGTGCATCTACATCTGCTCCATGTCTTATCAGAAGGAGAGCAACCTGGAAAAAAACCCAAATCATCCAGTTAAGCTCTTCAAATTATGAAATTTCAAGCAAACTACTCTATGTACATAGACTCCAAGCTCGCCATAAACACTTGTGCAAATACCATGGACGATCAACAAATAATCCCTCAAGGTTCACATCCAAGAAGAGTCAAACAAGATTCAGGCTATTTATCAAATCAATGGAAATATTACAAAAAATTCACATGTACTTGCATAGTACAGAAATATATGGGAATGTTGCAAAACAAATTCATCCACCCATTTACTTAGCAAGCATACCTCTTTGATTTCATAAATCACAGCATTCATTAATGGAGTTTGACCTGCTCTATCAGCAGCATCAACTTCTGCTCCTTCCTCAATTAAAAGTTCACACAGTTCAGAATTCCCAGTGCTTGCAGCCCGATGTAATGGGGAGCTTCCAACCTGATTACAGTTAAGCCACACAACAAGTCACTTATATGAGTGTTCCAGAAAAAAATGTGCTTAATGAGATAGAACAAACACTGAAAATCCACAAATATCTAAAGGTTGTCCTTTTTTTATAAGTTATAACCTTGTCCTTAACATTGATCTTGGCACCATGGGAGATGAGAATTTCAGCAATCTTCAGCCAACCTTTGCTAGCAGCATAGTGAAGTGCAGTTCGTCCCCCGCTATTTTGCAAATTAACATCAGCTTCTGTTGGAAAACATTTGAAACAATGTAAACATATTTTCTACTTTTGTAAATGAAATATATTGAGAAACCTAGGATAAGTTTTACACAGTCAAAGCAAGTATCAGGAGATATTTAGACTTCAGAAAATAAAATTCCAGTTGACATTATGAACAAATTTTAAAACATGCCCATCCATCCAACATCTCTCTCAAGATAGCAATGACACGAACGAAATTTACAAATACAAAATATGAATTTTGACATCAGAAATATCAAACATTTTACGAAAAGATAGACCTTTATCCAACAATGTCTCTACAATTTCCAAATTCCCAATGCTAGCTGCAGAATGAATCGGAGCCCATCCTTCTTCATCGGCACTGTTTATCACTTGTGTGGATCCCTCAGCAGATGCTAGGATCTTCACCACCTGATTTCATAACACAAGGAAAAATATAAGATTAAATTGCTGAAAGTGATTCCAAAAAAAAAAATAAAGGATCTAGGGCTGCTACGAAGCGAGAAGCTATAAGGACTCAATGGCTCAAATAGAAGCCAGAAACTTTTCATTTTAGAGGAAATAGCAAGGAGAGGAATCGGATAATTGAGAAATACGAAGAGAGAAAGACCTGAGAGTGACCAGAGGAAGCGGCGACGTGAAGAAGTGAACGTTCATCCTCATTTCGGAGAGAGAGGGCTTTGGAGAGATTCTCCGGGGTAAGAGATATGAAGGTTGAGACGTCGCCGTTCTCGGCGGCTTTGAAAAGGTCCGCTGCTTTGACAAATTGTTGTTGCTCTGGTTTTGGAGGATCCATTTCCATATCCATTCGTCACTATCAAATGCAAAAGGTGTATTGCGGTATCTGTTTTTTCTGGGCTTTAGCATTCCATAGAGATTTACGGCCTTTACGAAATTAGGCTTCTCCTTCAGGGCAAAATCGGAATTTTACTTTTAAGAATATAAAAAAGAAAAATAATGCACATATCCGGGTATGTTTAGATTCATTACTTTATAGTTTATACTACTATTTATTAGTGCAATTTTTTTGGGGAAAATCCTTAAAAAAAATACTATGGAAATGATAAAAAGACAATTCAGTACTATAATATCTGAAAATCCTACATTAGTCCTTTGGTAGGAATATGAATTTAAGATTTTCATATTTCATAGCACTAAATTGTTTTTTACCATGTTCATAGTGTTTTTCTAGCATTTTCCCAAATATTAAGAAGAATTTGGAAAAATCCCCTTAGGAATATAATTGATAAAAAAGGTAGTTGTAAGAAATAATAGGAGGAAAATAGAGGTAAGGTATGTGTACTGGGTCAGTCAGGTTAGATTCAAGAGCATAGCTCATGCATTAGTTAAGACGTGTTAGAGTCTACCAAGGTTTGCACGCAATGCACCAAAATAAAAAAAAATTATGGAAGAAAATAAGAAAGAGCGTAAGAGAATTCAATTGCTTTGGGATGAGAATTTTGCTTGGTGGAGAGTACTTCCCATTTGCCCATGACGCGTAAATCTCTCACAGTAAATGAAGAGTAATTTACCGATCACGCGTAAATCTCTCACAATAAATTATGAGTAATTTATCAATCAAGAATTAAATCTTTCCATACCTGGCTATAATTCCAGATCTGACAATAGTGGACTTTTTTTATTTAATTGCAATTTATTCTTTAATAATTGCATATCAAATCTCTTCCTTATTTATTCAAAATTTATTCTAAGAGCAATCGGATCAGCCCATCAAGAGCAGACTTGTGCCTAAAATCCAATGGAGTTGGCTATCCTTTATTCCTCTATCTTATTGTCCTCTTCCCCTCTTATCCCCTTTGCTACTCATTTCAACTTTTTATATTGAAATTTCAATGATTATATTATATTTTATAAATGTATTAATAAAATGGGTTAAGATTTTTAAATAACCTTCAACTTTTCTTAAAAGTGTAAAAGTAATCATTAACAATTTTTAGTACCATAAGTAACTAAAAACTCTTAAAAATAGTGCAAAAGTAACCACGACCATTAATTGGATGGAAAACTGGGAGGCGATTGAATATCACATATACATATAGTGGGGTTGGGATAATTCACGTCACCCCTAATCATCTTATAATTAAAATTCTCTTAGCCTCCAACTTGCATAAGCAGCATAAAACTTCTAAATTAATATTCAAGAAGTCAACTTTCAGTTACTTTTCCATGCAAAAAAATTTATAGTTACTTTTTACACTTTTAGTGTAAATTAATGGCTATTTTTGCACTTTAAAATGTTAGAGTAATGACTGTGGTTACTTTTGCTCTATTTTCAAGAGTTCAGGATTATTTTTTATACCAAAAATTGTTTATGGTTACTTTTTCACTTTTTGAAATAGTTGAAGATTATTTAAGAACCTTAACCATAATAAAATATTAAATTATTGAAAAATAAATAAATATATTCAAAACTACTAAATTTTAATTAGGGAAAATGACATTCAGGTTCCAAAGACTAAAAAATTGCCAAAAAGTCCCATAAGAATTTTCCTTATTAAAGAGATCATTAGGGACTTTACTGATGTTAAGTTTAATTGTTAATTACCTTTCTACCCCCATTCATTAAAAAAAGAGGAGTAACAAGTTCATGTGCTTGCTTTGATAATGTGATATGCCTATTTTGACTAGTATATTCAATTTGACAAGTTCATTTTACTTTCATTTAGACATTTTCATGTGTTTGTTTTAACAATGCGGTCAACCTATGTTGACAAGTGTATGCAATTTGATGAGTTCATTTTCCTTTTATTTGGACAATTCCATGTGACTGTTTTGACAAGTCTAAGTGATTGTTTTGGCAAGTCCATGTGTTTGTTTTGGCAATGTGGTCTACCTATTTTGATAAGTGCAGTATATTCAACTTGACAAGTTCATTTGTCTTTTATTTGGATAAGTCTATGTGTCTACTTTGATAATGTGATTTACCTATTTTGACAAGTGTTTTTAATTTGACGAATTTATTTTAGTGGACAAGTCCATATGATTGTTTGGACGAGTCCATGTGTATGTTTTGATAATGCGGTCTTCCTATTTTGACAAACGTATTCAATTTGATGAGTTCACTTTCCTTTATTTGGATAAGTTCATGTGGCTTTTTTGACAAATTCATGTACCTATTTTGATAATGTTGCATATTTTGACAAGTGTATTTAATTTAAAATTTTGATTTTCCTTTTATTTTAACAATTCCATGTGGTTGTTTTGACAATCTGATCTGCCTATTTTGATGACAAGTTCATGCATGTTATTTTCATTTTCCTCATAGCTTGTGCCTTTGTTTATGTATCTTGTTCTCACCAAACCACCAACATATTGACTTTCATCTTTTCCACCATAAAAAAAACGTCACTTCCACATGAAAGAATCAAAATAAATTCTTCTATGATATACTAGCAATCTTTAATGACAACTTGCAACATATAATGTGAATTAACAACTACAACAACAATACTAAAAACCATGGTATTGAAAACCGGACCGGACTAGCCGGTTCAGACCGGAAACCAGTGAACCGATCCAGTTTAATGTGTATTGTAAGGGTGAACCAGACCGGTTGAACCGGTATAAACCGGTCAAACCGGTGGTGAACCAGACCAGTTCATACTAAACCGGTTCATCCCTTTTAAAAAAATTAATTAATTTCCCTTATAATTTCATACTAATAAGCCTAAAATCTTAACTTTCTCACCGGTTTAGCCTCAGTTTAGTTATCCGGTCTAACCCATTGACCTTTAACCCAGTACCTTAACCGGTTCAGTTTTTAATACCTTGCTAAAAACTACAACGGTTGGTTTTAACAAATATATCTTATCAATAATGTTAAGGAAACAAACCTTCATCACATTCATTTGGTGACACTTAAAAATAGAACATTCCCTCTATTACCATACCCAAAAACCAACAAACAAAAAACTAGGACCGGTCCAGATAGTTTAACTGGAAAATTGGTAAATTGGCCATATGTCTAGTCTGATTCAGTATTTAGACTAGGGGATGAGTGAGTTGAGACAAACAGTTCAAAACCAATAAAAACCAGTGTTAACTTAGGTAAACCGTTGGGTTAGCCGAGCCACCTGAGTTGTTACGTTTTTTTTTTTTTACCTAGATCTTATATTGCAATTGTAAGTTTAAAGAGATATGAAAGAAGATGGATGAAAAAAAAACATAAGGGCGCCATCAAAGAAGAAAAATAGAATAAAGGAGAGATGAAAGAAAAAAGAAAACCAATAGCTATAGAAACCTATTTATCAATAATAACCAATATTATAGTGGCGAGGGGAGTGACTGAGAAAGGAGATGTAAGGATAAGAGCAAAATCATGAATAGTGTAGAGAGATGTAGCTGATGAGTATAAAAAAAACAAAAAACAAACCCATCGGATTCAAAAATACATTTTTCCACAATCAAACATATTTATCGATGCATCATGAGGGGTTTAGAAGAAAGTGTTGCAGGAGCTTATTTCTTACGCTATCTCTTATTTTCTCCTTTTTTTATCGTTAGCAAACTTTTTAACCACATGTCCACATATCTGTTGCCATTTTTTATTATTAAAAAATTATTAAAGGGATTTCATGACATTTTGGCAAAAAAAATAAAAAGATTATATGACATCAAATGGTTCTGCCATGTAAATATTTATTTATTATCATAAGATAATTATTATAAATATATGAATATGTTTTTCCCCATGATTATTTGTTTGACTTTTATATATTTTAAATCATTTAAAGGTGATCTAAATTCTATTATTATTTGACATTTACTTTTATATTTTTATTATTACATTCATCTGGTCCTAAATATGATACAATTAATTTTTTTTAGAGATTATAGAAGCTGATCAGTGGTTTTAAAATATTTGTATTTATTTATTTTTTCTAAATTCATTTGTCTGACTTATAAACTGAATAATAAATTAACATGCAATATATGATATGATAAAGTAAGTCATTTAGCTTATTTAACATCTCCAAAAAATTAATTGTATCATATATAGGACCAGATGAAGTATTATCTAAACCAACAAATATAGAATTAACATTTTATTATTTTAATTAAGACAGGTCTAATCCCGAGTCGACCCCACTTGAACCAGTGAACCACTTTATTAATTGGTTTAATGACCGGTCCAATTTTTTGTTCCCTGTTTAAACCTTGATATTTTGTGTAATTTACTATATTTTAATGGTAGTTAGGAATTACGACTTATGGATGAATGGATTGTGGTTAATATTGTATTTTGAATAGTTTTTTTTTGCATATTTTTATATTAGTTATGTGTTATAAATGATGGTTAAATTAAATCATAATATTTTAATATGGTTAATCCAACCCCTGGTTAGACCCTAGTTAAACGATTGATCTTTGAACCAGTGTCGCAATCCATTCATTGCCTAGTTTGATTTTTATTCCTTGCCAAAAACAGACTACAAATTTATATATCGACCCTACCCAAATACAATAAAACCCCAAGTTCATCACTTATGATGATATCTTTAACAGAATATTTGTATTACTTACTTGGCTTGAAGAAGATAATCCACAAATGAGTCCAAACTCCAATCTCTGTCAAACTCTTCATTCTTAGGGCATAGAACATGCACACCCATATAAAGAAAACAAAATCAATATTTAGCCTCTAAGAGAGTAGGTAAAAGTTGAAAAGTTTAAACTTTCCACATAAGATTATAAGGAGAGATGCTTACCTTAATTCTTTGGACATAGAAAGACCCTACCATTCTTTGTTAGTTTTGCTCTTTTTCTACCTCCAAAACGAGAGATGATGGTGCAAGAATCTTCCTTTTCTTCTCCTCTTTTAGAGGTAATTTGACAATTAAACTTAATATCAGTAAAGTCCATAGGGATCTCTTTGATATAGGAATTCCTATGGAATTTTTTTGCAATCTTTTTTTTATCCTTGGGACTTGAATGCCATTTTCCCTTTTAATTATGAAAATTTAAAAATTCAATAAAAAGTTATGTAAAAAATATTTTCTTATTAAACATTAAATCTGAGCCACTCACATTTCAATCTAAAGGTTGAAGTGGAGAAGAGGAGGGGAAGAAAACAATAGCCAAGTCCAAAAAAACCTTACACACATATTACTTTGAGTATAACCTCCCAATTACTCCATCCGATCCTTTTTATAAGCAACTTTTTTTTCTAATTGCATAAAATGAATCGGTGATTAATATTAGTTAAAAATAATAAATGTATAAAAAATGTTATGTTTTTTTCCAAATAGGCTCATATTTATGAAAAATATTATAAGAGAGAATAAATATAAAATATATGAGAGTAATGAGTAGAAAATATGAGAGAAAATGAGTAATAAATAATTAAATGAAAGGGAATTAGTGATGAGTGAGTAATAATTAATATGAAGGTAGGGATATAAGATATAATATTGCATTGCATATATTAACTAAAGAGGATATAAGATACCAACGGCCTCCATGCCGTGTGGTATGGTTAGTGCCATATGTGGCACCCAATCCGGGTTCAATCCCGGCCACATGTAATAAAAAAAAAGGATATAAGATTATATATATTGTATTACATATATTAACTAAAGAGGATGTAATACATTTGTTATTATTATTATTGTTATTCTTTTTTAAATTAATTCATCTTGTTAATAAAAATATTTGACTTGTTCACAAAGCCTTTCTATACATTCATGATGTGTAAGATACTTGTTCATTATACTGAAAAATGGATATGGACATAAGATTATATATATATATATATATATATATTGTATTACATATAGTAACTAAAGAGGATGTAAGACTTTTGTTATTGTTATTATTATTTAAATTAATTTATTTTATTAATAAAAATATTCAACTTATTTATAAGGCATTTCTACATATTCATGATGTGTAAAATATTTGTTTACTATAATGTAAATGGGTATTGACTTAAGTTTATTATAAATATATTTTAATGTGTATGTATATTGAAGAGGAAGCCTTACCCACTAGGCTTCATCTTGTTCTTGTTGGGGGGGTCGAACTCCCACTCCCTCCCTTTGTCAAAAATAATCTTTTCTTGCACGGCAGAGGTTAGCCACTGAAAGCAAGGGCAATTGTGTCATTTTACTATAGAAAATTAATTTTAATTTTCCCTAGATCCAAAAGTGATATTTCAGAATTTTTTGGGATGATTTTAAATTAAATGGCTTCAGAGGGACCTAGCTAAAATTCTAGCTTATCTAAAATCTCTACTTTTCAACCTTGCATAGGTTGTATATGTCTGGGCTTGACCCTTTTTGTTTCTGACTATCCCTAGGAAAAAACACAAATGCCGAAAGAAAACTACACAACAAACTTGGAAAAAACAACAAACTAACCCTCTCACAACGAAGTTTTTTTTCTCCTAAAACTATTATGTCAGTCCTTAAACTTATACCAAATTTTGAATTTTTATGTTTTTTCCCTCTATTTTATTAGATTCTTACTGTTTACTCATTTTCTTGATTATCTTTTGGAGATTTTTTTATGTGACTGAAAGCCCACAGAATATTGAAAGCGCTGATGTGGCATTGATCTATATTTGATTAGGCATTGTCTTCCTCACCTCACCATCCTAAAACATTAATTCTAATAGACCAAATCTTAACAAAATTATCTCAAATATAACCAGTATCAATATCCAAATCATCAAAATACATGTTTAACTCAAATGTATCCTACATAAATTTTCAAATGAATTCCTCAAAATAGTTTAGAGAATAAAAATAAAATACAAAAGTCTTAGGGTCATGACAAATGAAGTAATATAACATATGCTCTATGAGTATAAAAGAGTCCATCATGGTAACTCCATAGGTGCCTTTCCTTGCTCCTTACTAGATCAATCACCTGAAATATGTTAATATAAAGGGATGAAATGTTACGGTCTCAGTAACTACTGAAAGTTTCTACCACACTCAAGCAAACCATAATAACTTAAAAGAATGAACTGATTACACATATATTTACATATATCATGATCTTCAACAACCAAATTTCAAATTTAATCATCATTATTGAATCTTTATTTTCATCATAACAAACCATTATAATTATCCCTTATATCACCGTCCAACCTTATACAACGGATTGGAGCCGTAGACTAACATATTGTTTAATAGAAACTCATATGTTTAATTGGATTGTCACAAGCTTACCAGTTCTTAAGATATACCTGGCCAAACGTATAGAACTCAAGTTTGGACTATGACTCCCCTTCTTAAAACAACAAAACTAAGAATGTGTCACATGTCCCTACCTTCAACACAAATCCTGACTAAAGGAAAATATAGAAGAAGGGGCCTGACAAGTGCCATCCATTATGCATTGAGTGAGGGCATACCGTGTGGTAAAATATCTCAACATATAAATTCCTTCTCACTCTAACCCATCAAAAATGCAACTACCATGATAGATATATCCAATCACTAATAAATAATATCATCAAGACAAAGTATAATAATTTATGCTTCCATTTATATCAAATATATCACATATACAATCATACTTGAAAGGAACAATAATCCAATAATGTATTAACTATAATTAACCTATTTATTATGGGAATAAAATGAATTATAAGTAAATTTACTTGTAACATCACTTACTTGAAAATTTAGAATATATATACATATACATATAATTCAGTCCATTTTTCTAAAAAGAACCATTCACAATTTGTCACACACAATTCACAAGTATATAGAAGAATATTCAAAGTTACCTATTGCTCTCTAGCTCTAAGTATACAAGAGTTTCTCGCAAACTCTCAATGAGACTCTACAAAATATACTATAATCATCTATTAATATATGACCCCAAACTACTTTAGAGCCTAAATCTACATCTTTTAAAACTTATTAAAATGTAAATACATACTTATAAATTGCCATAGATTCACTTTTAAATTTATATTTAATAACATACATTTTTTTTTTGGAAAATGGAAGAAAACTCATTAAAATAATAAATCATATATATATAAAGAGGCAAACACTCATATGAAGGACAAAATGGGAAGAAAGATAATATAAGTAAAGTGTGCGACATACAACAACAATAGCCAGAGGGAATAACTTCAAGACAATTAGATGATATGATTGAAACTATATACAAATGGGCTTTATATATTCTGAGCGTGTGCAGGCAAAACAATTACACACACACTATACATGGGTTAATGCATGGGTAAAAACAAATATATATATATATATATATAATGCCTTGGTCAATGTATGATAGTAGGAGAGAGGGATTATTGGGAAGAATAATAATATACACACATCCACATGCAGTTCTAGGTGAGAGAAGGAGGTTTGGCTTGGTTGTGGTTTAACACAATCAAAAAGGAAGAGTGAGAGATTGTAGGAAACTAGTCGGTAGTGTTATATAATTATTGTACATATTTATTTTATACATTCTATTTTACTCAAAAAAGGAAGGGTGAGAGACATAAAAATAGATATACACTAACATGCATACCTAGGCTTAATCAGTAACAAAGAAAAAAGGGAGTAGGTGTGATGAGAAATCACAGAGAACAACAACAGATGATACCATAGTAAAATATCATGATTTTAAGTAGACACCTACAGTGGCGATGAGATGGATTAGTGTGAGGGAGAGTAATGACAAGACCCAAGAGGTTAAAACTTAAAACATGGAATGGAAGAAAGGAAAGAAAAATGTAAGAAATTCAAAAGGTGAATGTAACAGTAAAGATAGAGAGGAACAAATAAGTGGAGAAAAAAGATAAAGGACGAACCTAAGAGTGTGCTGTTGAGATGCAACACCGGATAGCCTCAGGCAGTGAGTGTTAGGTATTTTATTATATATTATCACATTTATTATTTATTATTTTAAGAAACAATTAAAATATCATTACGTGTGGCCTGTAAGTCAGATTTAGGCCCAGTCAAGATTAGAATTTTATTATTAGCTATTTATATGTGCTTGCTTATGGTGAAAATATAGGACACTGACGGCCAATAATTCTACAGAGCGTTGAAGGAAAACCCTAAGCTGCTCTCTTGAGGTTCCCTGACTAGTGACGGTAGAAAACTCATTCACCATCACTATGTCCTAAAACTAGTCAGAAGCAACCTGTTATCTTTTTCTTCTTATCTGTTTATGTTTTGTAGATCTATCACATTGGAGTTCGTGAGTTCTCTTCGGATCAGAGATTAGCAAATGACAAAAGGTATTTTAAGTCTTCTGCTCTTATTTGTTATAGGAAAACTTATGCTTCTATATTTGATTATTGATAGTAAGCATATATTTTTGCTTACATATGGTATCAAAGTCAGGTTCTCTGAGCCTATGCCTTTATACTCTTTGATCAGATGATCAAAAGATGAAACTCTAATTATTTTTTAAATTGAATATTTTCGGATCATTGGGATGAAAGAGATCCAAAATTATTTATGAATTTCTCATCATTTGGGAATTTGAATTTTGAAATTTAGTTCTTGATTTAAAGTTTATATCATTTTTGATTGTTTTACCATGAAATTGCTTGTTCTGTTTTTTGTTTTCATGGTTTATTAACACGAGTAGAGAACGTCTTTGTTCTTTGAGGATACCATCGGTTTCTCATTTGGAATGATTTTGATAAGCCTGAAAAATTGCATGTATATGATTTTGATTTCTATGGAATTTGATTACATTATATAAGCATTTTAGTTCTGGAAATTATTTTGATTTACTGCATTGCTAATGATTGTTATG
>JBAGKO010000004.1:6129919-6142366 GCA_037177275.1 Acacia concinna | reverse complement strand
TTCGTTCAACCCTTATTTTGAGGTGTTAGGGCTGGATTTTGGACTATTTAATGCTTCCAATGAATTTAAAATTGAAAATTTTGTGGCGTAAAGGTGAGGAAACAAGTTTGGAAGTATTATGATAGAAAATGACATTTTTGGGAAAAATAGTGTCAATTTCGAGTCTGTGTTGGATCAGGGGGGATTCTTAATTTGAAAATTTTGAGTCCACAAATGGATTCAGAGTGTGAAATTATGTAGGGATAGGTCAAGTCATAATTTTTGGATCAGTGGAATTATACTAAGTATAAAATTGTCTGGGGAAATTTTAGTAGCAAAATCAATCAACAACCACGATATTATAATGCAATGCATGTCATGCTATATGTCATGCTCTTTCTCTCATAGTGTCCTCTCTTGGCACATATGTGTATAGAGAGCATGCACGCAACTCAACCTCATCTCATGGCCAACGCACATATGAGGGAGTCATACCTTTCATCTTATAACATCTCATGTCATAACATTTGATCACACAACATTTTATCACATAACATTGCACACGATAGCATTACATGCAGGCTCAACCATAACACAATAAACATAGTGCATGCGAGCAACAGATAAGCAAAACATAATAAGTCAGGGTTGAAGCTTCTAGTTACCCTTTTACTGTTTCTCCTATAATGTAGATGCCCGTCCTTCTAGCTTCTCGTGCCTCTAGATGATTCTCCTACAATGCCTATACATATGACAATGAAAGGACATTAATATACGCCATAATGCCTTAACTAAAGACCCTTCCTCATACACTTAGGGTCCTGGCTCTATATTTCAATCAGTTGATCCCTTAGGCCAATTCTATACAATTTTGGTCAAGCAATTAATCCATGAAATCCTTTTAACCAAAATCACATTCCCTCCCCTTTAAACCCCTTAGGCCAAACCACCCTTACATTAGGGTGCCTAGGGATTTCATCTATTAAATACTTCAACATGTACTATTATAACATATCCTTAAGTAAAATAGTATCCTGAATACAATAGAATCATCAAACCAATAAAAATCACTTTCTATTATATACCTAAGGGGTCTAGCTGAAACTTACATAAATTCTCCAAGATGAAATTTTGATTCAATTCAAGCATACACCCCTTATTCTAGCCTTTCTTACTCATTTAATCCATAAAACAATTCCAAATTCTCCTCCTCTCATCTTGACCAGAACGTGGGTAGTGTTTATGCCCTTAGAAATGCTTCAAAAACAATGGGAAAAGGAAGGAGAATTAATGGAGATACCGGCTAAAATTTACCATCAAAGGGCCTATAATCCTTCTTCTTCTCTTCTTGGTTCAGACGACACCACATATATAATTGGAAAAGGTTGTGGATTGTCCTTTCCAACTCAAAATTACACTAATTACCCTTTTACTCCTTAATTAATATTAGATTAATCTACTAAAATTCTCTTGAGAAATTCTTTAACCTTACGACCAATATGTTGTCATCAACAATTCATATTTAAGGGAGTAATCTTTTAATTTTTCTCATGCTCAAATTTGGTTCTTAACTATTTTTTCCATAATTTTTAAGAAATTGCCTTATTCTTGGATAATATGTCCATCAAATCTTCTTCATGACAAATTTTCATTTATAGGGCATGACAATATTTTTATAATGTCTCATTATTCTTAAAATAAATTGTCCTTATTTTTCTCAATCATTTGAGGGTCTCTTAGTATATTTCATAATTAATTTTAGCGAATTATCCTTTATTAACCAAAATTCTAATAATTCTTTAAAATGGACTTTTAAGTTATTTTTCTCTTCTATACCTCAATTAAGCCCCAAACATATCTCAAGTAATTATTGTCTTCCTTCATGTAGACATGTGTCTACGGGGATTTTTCTTGAAATTATGCGTGTAATTTCCAAAATTGCCCTGTGTACCCATAATTTTCTACAAATTACACTTTGGCCACAACCTAAAACAGTAGCTATATAATGCTACTTTGGGCATCTACTATTTTATTTGCATTACTATGGACTTGTCTATATTTCACAGTTGTTTTTTACCCATATATGGTGGTTTCTAGCCGCCTTATATTTTAACGTCATATATATATATATATGGCAGTTAAAAAACCGTCATATATATTTCCCTAAATATGACAGTTTTTCAGTAAGAAACGTCATGTATATGCCATTTATAAATGTCAGTTGTTAAATAACGACCACTATATATATATATATATTAATATATGATGGTTAATTATGAAAAAATAACAGCACTTCCGTACAACGCAACGCTAGCAGAATAACAGTCTGTCATCTAGCTACTACAGATAAGATCTACTAGTTAGCATGTTCGCAGTGAGGTAGACACAATAGACGTATATTAGAAGAGCGCAAATGACAAGGAAATCTAGGTGGGTATGCCAGAAGAGGCCGGGGTATGGGCTGTGGTGGAAAAAAGCACGCGACGAATGAAATTCGCTAAGCACATATAATGAAAGTAGTGAAAATAGGGTTCGCGGGGTGGTTTTTAAATGCATTTATATGCTGGTTACTTCAAAACAACCATCAAATACAATATGTATTATGGGGTTTCAACAAAGAACTGACATATGTATTCCAATAATATGGCCTTTCTTTATAGAATTGTCATATATGTCACAGACGTATGTTATTTCAAATTCCGTGTCTTTATATATGACCTTTTTGAAAAATAGCCATATAGTTTTCTCATATTTATGTTATTATTTTCAAATCCTGCCTCTTTTTATATGGCGGGTATCCTATAACCGCAATATATACAACATCATATATACATAATTCTGTAGTAGTATTTGCCTTTGGCTCACCTTGAATTACATATTCAACCTTTATTTAAAAAACTTAATGTTACATAGTCTTTGGTATCTTTACGTCTTTCCGGACAATTGCTTGACTAGGCTTGGTAGCCTATTTAATTCATATTAATTTTTGAACTTTCATGCCCAAAAACTGGGATATGACAGTTCCTAAAAGAAAAAACTCCACGTGGTCATTATGTTTATGATTGTCACGCTGGGTGTCTTTCTTCAAGTTCAATACCAATAAATAAACCAACGCATCACCATTTGACGAGCTTGCGACCACCATGAGGGCCATTCTCGTCAGCCTATATCTGTATGCAGCGAGTTTGATTGCGGAGTATAGACTTAACCTAGTTGTCTTCAAAATTATTAGTCCACTCTTGGGACTTCTTGTCATTTATATTAAGAAATTATTGACTTAATTGAGTTCAAACTCTAGCATACTTTGCTCTTTAGTAACCTCAATATAAAGTCTTGGCTCCGCAACAACATGCATCGGCTTTATCATGTGTCCTAAAATAATGAATTAATGACCTTTAGATACCTCAAAATTTCTGCAAAACCAAGGGCAAATATGATGAATTAGTAGCTGTTTGAACTTTTAGGAAAAAGCTCTGGCGAGGGAGAACAAAATTACTCGTACAGTCAGTGCATATATATATATTGATCCTCTACATATTTATCTTCTTTAATTTCCATATTTATTTGCGATAAATGAAGTGGAAGGAAAGACTGAAAAGATTTTGAAGGGGGGATAAAAAAAGAAAAAGAAAAGTTCCCTTGAAATTAGATACTTATATTTTTGTTTGTTGGGTAGACCAAAGTATGTTGAAGTATATTATTCATTATGACGATTCTTTGGACATGCTCCATATGTACGTACATTAGTCTTGCTCATATATATATATATATATATATATATATATATATATAAAAGCAATCAATAATCTTCGTGGCTCATTGCGCGCAAATGAAATGGTATTGAACAGCAGTTCAGAATCCTTTCTATTCCTTTCTCATCATTTTCCCCATCTTTTTTTAATCACTATATCAAAATTTTAGATGGTTCAGATTTAGTTTTATACAAAATATTATTAATAAAATAATAATTAATTTTTTAATGACAAATATGAATTTTCTTGGCAAGCTTGAATGGCATTCCTGACTCCCAACACTGTTACCCTTTCTTATTTCTGTCTCATTTACGTGCCTGTCTCTTTCACTTGATTTTGTTCTCTTGTAAGATTCTGCTCTTCCCACGCAACTTCATTTGAATTAACTTCTATCATAATATTATCCGTCCAATTGATCTAACAGCTTAGAACAAGACACGTGGAACATTAAAAGATTCCTCATATCTTCCCATCTCCGATCATCGTCTCTTATCTATGAGTGTTGGACTCTTCTCTGTCCTATTTTTTCTACTCCTTTAGCTTGTTCAAATATTTTATTAGAAGTTGCTCTGCTTTGTCTTCTCATCATATGGATAGGTCAAGCTTTAAGATGCTCTTTTAAAACCAGACATGAAGGGAGTAGAGAACCAATGACAGATCATCAAGATGGTCCTATATATGAAGAATGATAGTCATGTGCAACACTTTTTTAAACCAGACAATCTCTCACAAGTTTTAATCTCTGTAATTAAACAACAAATTTATTCAGGGAAACAGCCACAAACAATTCAAGGTCGATTGATGTATCGGGACATTTATTTTGTAAATATGAAGGCTGTATTATCTCACGAACCCATACCCAACGAATAAGGAAAATAGCGATGAAAATGAAACACAGAAAGCAGAAAGGGGAAATTAGAATCATGTCTCAATTATATTAAAGAAAGTGAAATTTTCTTGTTTGGAAATTGGAACACACACACACACACTTATAATTCTCCCAATAAAAAATAGGGCATAATCTTAAAGCAAGGCAGAGATAATATGCTACCTCTCTTCTGTTGGTCAAGCTCTGATTCATTATTGAAGGCGCGAACTCTGTGTCAGTGTATATACTCAAAAATTGTTATCAGATGGTGAGACAAAGAAAAGAAACCAGTCCCTTTTACCATACCCAAAATTTTCTCTACTTATATTAAGGATCAGCTTTAAAAAAGAAAAAGTTGATTATTACAAAAAAAAAAAAAAAACACGAGGGATTGATTGTAAATGCATGGTTTTCTTCTTTGACTTGGGGTCCAACAATGGAACGACAAGAAGTAATGACTACGGACAGGAATCCACTGCTAAACCTCTTGGGGTCTGTTTGGTACGCAGCATTGGGATACGGACTAGGATTCGGTAAGGGATTGGGCTAAATATTATAATCTCCCTATCGCTTACTCTCATCTCACGTTCCCATATTTGCGTGAGGACAACAAACTCTGGAAAATCAAACATCCACCTCCATAGTTCCACTTCAACTACTATTCCTCTCTCTCTCTCTTCGATTATCTGAAATATAAAATGGCAAGTTCCACCAACTACTTTCAGCCCTCCACAACGGTTTTTACCCCTTCTGATCTCTTTGTTGCTTGAGGGTCAATTTAGTTGCAAGAATTCTTAGTCAGAGGCAAACAAAATCCAGGATCGATCTCAAGGAACTATGAAGTCAGATCTGGTCTCTAATGGCTTACAACTTAGATTATGTAAATTAAACATGTTCAGGCTATGTTCAGGAAGTAAAATAAAGGTAAAAAGATGAAATCGTTCTGGAAACATGCACAAACAGAAAAGGATAGAAAACAGAGTCAGAGGCAGAGGATTTGGATTGTAAAGAGAAGATCAAGCAATTAATAAGATTCCTTTGGTGATTAAGCTTCGATCATGACTGCATCAACTAATTAGACCAAGATTAACATGAGTTAGCTCCAGTAATCATGATATAACAAGGTTAACGACTCAGCCAGGAAAGACAGAAATGAACAACCACTCAACATTATTTCGTACCAAACCAGTATTTTTTTTTTCTAGATCAAACTGTTAGGTCACACCTATCATATGCAACTTCATCAATTTCACCGCTAACATAGAGTAATCAGTCAACTTTGAAAACAATGAAGAAAAATGTAAACTTTCCCATGGGACTGATTTCGAAAAAAGACTAAGAAAACGCATCTGATCAGATAGTGACAACTCTAAGAGCAATATCACACGTAGACAAAGAGTGAACAATAATAGAGTTTTTCCCCCCCAAAATAAAGCACACATACAGATACAGTGGTGCAAAGTGAGCCTAAATTAAGCTGAAATTTCAGTCTAACAGTGAGTTTAGGGGAAAAGAGAATGGGCGAAGGTAAATACTATTATTTCATTTGCAGGCTATTAAATCAAGAACTCAAATGAAAGCCACACTTGCATTACAAAACCAATATCTTTATCCCAGTTCACAAGAACAGATCCTAGTGATCTGTCTCAGAAGAACCAGAAGAGGTTGAGTTATGATGGTAGATGATACATATGGTAAGTCCAAGTTGAAATAGAAAGGATATATGCATATCTCAAAAGAGATTAAAAGCAACAAAATAGATTATCATAAGGAAGAACTAAGTACATTATGAGCACAATTCATTGCATATATCAATGGAAGTACTAAAGCTCTTGCATGCAACAACATTTTTCTAATAAACTGATCAGATGCACAAGTAAAGGAAATAAAATGTAGAATATGAAGTTATGAATCCTTCACCAATAATCCCCACAGGAGCATTTACCGTCCTTGAAATGATGAAACCTTTTGTTATCTCTGACAATTAATTCCCTTCCAACAATCCTGGACATGATCTTGATGGCATTATGACAATCACCACATACACGAAGATTCTTTATAATTCTAAGAGGTGTTCTTGGAGGTGTGCTAATAAGACCATAGGCAATTGCTAGACGCTCACTGTGATAGAGTAGGGCTTGCTCCTTTGCTTCTTGATCAATATCATGAAGAACATATCTTGTATCAGGAACATACCCAGCTTCTTTCATTGCACTCAAGGCTTTCAGCTTCTCATCGTCCTTGTAAAGTGTAGGATTCTTATACTCAACAAGTCTATTTTTTCCATCAAGCATGCTAATTCCAGTTCGCTTCTTTGGTGGTGGTGTGGGGATCTTATTGGCTACAACTTTTGATGGGTCAAGACTAACTATCAACTCCTCAACTTGGTCCTCAAGATCAATATCTCCATGAGTTCTAGCATAATTCCTCAACCTCTCCCAAACAGCCAATGTGGGCCCAAATGGCAACTTCTCTATATATTCCTCAGCTTCATTAAGATACCCAGATTGACCTAGAACATCTAGAAGCCCCACATAATGCTCCATCCCTGGTTCAATACCATGTTTACTTTTCATGGATTCAAAATAGAGGTAGCCATCCTCCACAGCTTCTGAACTAGCACAAGCTGATAACACGGCTAAGAAAGTTTCAGAAGTAGGTTCCATGCCCTGCTCTTTCATCTGCTCAAATAATTGCAAGCCATCATCTCCCATAGTATTATCTGCGTACCCATAAATCATCAAGTGCCATGAATCCATATTTTTATTGGCCATGTGATCAAACACTCTACGGGCATCAGTCATACTTTTGCACTTCCCATACATCTCAAGCACCTTATTATTCAATTTGAGATCACTCCTAAATGTAGACTGCAAAAAGTAATCGTGGACCTTTTTTGCATCCTCAAGAGATTTTGATTTACCACACAAATCAAACAGAGTATCAAAACACTTAGCATCAGCTTTCACCCCTTTATCCATCACTTCAACTGCTTCCTTAACCTTCCCCTCTTGGCACAAACAGGTCAAATCCATAACCGATAGAGGCGGAGATGAAGGGGGGAGGCTTTCAATGGTTTGACCTTTAGTAGGAACTTGATTGCCCAACTGGTTAGGCCTCTGAAATTGAGGGACTGATTGACTGACATTTCCACTTTGTGGGTACCCTTGGGTCTGATTGTTAAACTCGTTGTGGCTTCCAGTTTGTGGGTATCCCTGGTTTTGATTGTTCCATCGATTAGGTCGAGTGTTCGGCTGAAAATTAGAGTTCTGAGGGCTCCCCTGATTAGGCCTTGGATACTGCGGATAACTCTGGTTCTGGGGATTCCATTGACTAGGGTTTCCTTGTGGAACACATCGCTGCCCTGAATAAGGATACTGCCTATTCTGAGGAATCTGACTCTGGTTAGGATGATATTGACCCGGGACGTTCTGAGCATGATTAACTTGATAGTTGAGATTCCCTTGTTGAATGTAGCCCTGGTTTTGGGTATGTGGGTTCGATTGATCAGAGCTCCTACCTTGAGGACCACCCTGCCATGGCAGGTCCCACTGATTTGGGGCTCTGTTATCCTGAAAAGCTCTAGAATCAGATGGTGATTGATGGGGATGAGTTCTCTGATACTCGTTTGGGATCACAGTTGTGCTCAAAGCTTTACCCAGGATTTGATTATAGTAGCTGCTGTAGATGTAATGACAAGGTTGCACATCATAGCGTACCTTGAGGAGGGAAGAGAGCATTGTGTTTCGTGCCCGCTGAACCACTGAAAATGACGCCATATCCAAGTGAAGGGAGCACAGTATAACCACAATCCTCTTGATAAAACCTCACACAGAAAGAGCTGAAGACGAGAAAAGGCGGAGGAGAGAAGAATAAAATAGATCCGCTATAGTATCAAAAGCTTGAACAATTCTGAAGTAGGTAAATATCAGCCGTTTGATTGTACAGATGACCTTAACATCAAATCTTCAACACAATTTTGTCTCCTCCCTCCCTTCCTCCCTCCCTCGAAGACCTTGCAAAGAATAAATCAAATAAACAGAACATGTGGAGATGAAGCTTTCTAGATTCAAGGTCTAAGCATCACCCAAATAGAACACAGAAATGAATAGAAACGAAAAAGACAAATACAAAATTGCCGAAAGGCCCAAATTTTGATTTGGGGAAAAGTCATCAAGTGGCTCCCTGGGCTTAAAAATTCTTGGTAAATTAAGAAAAAAAAAAGAATAAAATCAATGAGGGGAACTTCAAAACCATGTTCTGACACAAGGTAGAAACATCTAATTAGAACAAAATCTACCCTTACAAGAGGACCCCAAGGAATATGACAACGAAGCAACTGCTAATGCATCATTCACGGCACACGAGAGCTAAAAAGACAAACAATGGCAAATCCAAATATAACACAGAAGCACCAGATTCAGCTAAATCATAATGTGAAACATCTTTAAAATTAAGAACTACAGTAAATCGGAAAAACTAATCACTGGCAGATCGAAATAAAAAAAAATTTTAAAAAAAAAACATTGACAGAGCAAATCGAACACTGGCAGGGGAAAAAACACATTGACAAAGCAAAACGAACCAGAATAAATTTGCAAGAACATATCAGCAGAAGCAAACGAAAATGAGTAAGAAAATCACAAAAAGCGAACACCAAATACTTACATGAGATGTTGATACGTTGCTGCCCCCACACCAAGGAAGAGCGAGTTCGAGTCGGGGAGGAAAGCTTCGAGTCGCGATGGCCAGCGAAAGACTCCGCCGATGGAGAGAGAGCTGCGACGAGTCCGACGGTGAGAGGGCAACTGGAAAATCCGACGACGACGAACACAGTGAAGAGAGGGCGGAGAGAAGAGAAACAGCCGAACCGGGGTTAGGTTTAATACAGATGGGAGATGGGAAGAAAGCGTGGGTGTCGACCTCGGCAGCTTCTTATTTTTTAAGATTAATTGCATATTAACATGGGTTGAAGGGTAAAATTGTTGGGAACTTTTCAGGTCATTTTACGCTAAAATTTTTTGAAGGAATAAATTTAAGTTTTTAAAGTAGAGTAATTTTACTCACATTGTCTCTATTAATTTTGATAGTTAATTGATTAAATATGCTGAGTTGATTATTTATATATTATCCATTTTATTTATGTTAAAGTGAAAATTTATTCTAAAAGTTTTTATGTCATCTAATTCATCTTTTTTAAAAGTTATATTTAAAATTTTTGGGGTAAATTTTCATCTTAACAAAAATAAAGTGAATAAAATATAAACTGTCAGCTCAATATATTTAGTTAACAAACAGTTAAAATTAATGAAAATAACGGAAGAGGCAAAATTATCCTACTTTTAAAACTTCAGGAAAAAAATTGTCCGTCAATAAAAACTTTCAGGGCAATTTTACCCCTTAACCCTATTAATAATTAAAGTAAGGATCATACTTGCATCAAGTTTCTTACATCTATTTCGTCATATTCTTCAATCACACATGCACATGTGTCCTATTTATTGTATTTGAACTTATAATTATTTGATTATAATTCAAAAACAGAACACTTGGTCATATATGATTGGAGAACTTGATGAAATGAATATAAAGAACTTGATCTAAGTATTTTCCTTTTCAAAATATATTAAGTCTAACCTATTAACTCTATTACTAATTTTTATTTTTCATTAAAATTTATGTTAAAATAAATTTTATATTAAGATAAATTTAATTTATAATTTACCCTTCATCATTCTAATTTTCTAATTTTAGTAAAGATTTTTTAAACATTTTAAGAGTTTTTTTAATTTCTTTTTACTTTTTAATATATGTATACGTAAATAAACATGCTTATAAATTTCATGCAAAAAAATTATTTCAGAAGTTAAAATTTAAAATTAATGTAAGTTAACTTACATTATTAATACTATAAGGTAAATAAAAATATGTCTTTCAAATATATTTTCAATTATAGTGTCATGATAAAAATAGAAAGAAATATGTTTTTATTCATTACAAAGAGTAATGAATAAATAAGTATCAATAAATATGATAAAAAAATTTTAAAAAAAAATTTAGTAATACAATAACATTAATTAATTTTATAATATATTAGAAAATTTGAACGTGTGTGTGAATTTTTCTTTAGGATATTTTTTCAAGCTTATATTTTCTTTTCCCTTTTCCTCTCCTCTTTATTTTTTAGGGTTTACATCCCCATCTATGAGGACTTTCTAACTCTTCATATGTTATGATCATTTTATTTGTTTTATAATACTTTATATTTCTACATGCTTGTTTACATTTATCATATAAATATTCTCATGGCTGTATAGAAAGTTATTTTTAGGCAAATATTAATATTTATTCCTTTAATTTATTAAAAGAGAGGGTATTTTGGTTAAAGAAAATGTTTAATGGTCAACTAATGGTTGGATGAATGAAAATTGAATATCAAATATGTAAGGGATATTTATATATGCAACATGCATTTTAATTTTAAGGAAGATCTCTATAGATTTTCAAAATAGAGGGAATGTTTGTATAATTTAAGTAAAATATATTGAGGCAAGTTTTACACCCAAGAGGGGGTGAATTGGGTGTTATAAATTTTTTTCAAAATCTCAAGGCACAAGCACGTATACTAGTTTGGTCCAAACTTACGTCCAGTTCTCAGTACTCATTGAGTTCCACTATCTCCCAAGATTTCAACAAGCTCTTGGCGCCTTAGTATAGACTCAATTGACACTTTAAGAGTTCACTCCCCCTACAAGTTACAATTCAAGTCCCCACTCAAAGTATCCCAACTTTGAGTAACTCACAACTGATTTCAAAATGTAATAAATACTCTCTCAATATAGTTGAATGATTAACACTAGAGAACAATAAAATTTATAACAATAATGAATGCAACACTCCTAGCAAATTATCACTCTAGTCATATGTTGTTGCCGTCATTAATGTTTGAGCATTTATATTGTCCGAGGAATTGATGTTTGTTGGAGTTTAGTTTGTAGCCGTTGAATTCTCACCATTCTTCTAAGTTGTTTTCGTTAAGACACAATGGATTTCCCTTTTGAGTAATAAATAGAGCCGTTGAAGTGGGAGAAGGTTAGTAAGTATAATTTTGTCAAATTTGGTGAAGGCATTAAATGCTTCTGACATAATAACCATTTCGGGTGATTTGAACTTTTGTGTCCTTGGAAAGTTTCATAACCTGTTCTTATGCATAATAGAGGTCATTTGCAAAGGTTAGAAACAAGTGTGTATCAATATAACAATAGCTTGAATGATTAAGAAGTTTACGCTACAATGCTCTATTTTCTGGAAACTTGTAATTTTGAAATTTACTTGAGGTTTCTTGTCTTCCTCGAGGCCATCTTTTGGAAACAAGTAGTCTCGAGGATTTGGTTAGAAAATTAACACATGAACTTTTAAAAAAGTGTATTCTCGAGGATTTTACAAACTGGGATAACCTTGAGGTTGGGAACTACCCTTGAGGTTTTAAGCATACTAAATAACAACCTTGAGGAATAAATCTTTACTCAATATTACGTTCTGAAAAACATAGTTCATTGTATGCTTGAACCTTGAGGTTAAAATCAATCCTTGAGGTATTGGGTTTTGAGATCAATGAATAACCTCGAGGATTTTTTGATGTTGGCCCACTTGCAAGGTTTTCAAATACAAAGCAAGGTTTTAAAGTAGCCTTGCAAGGTTGCTAATATTTTCCCTGGTCTCGAGGCTAGTGTCCACTCTCGAGGCTCCTTCCAATTTCTCAAGGCTGCAAGGTTTTGGAGTAGCCTTACTCCAACAACAAGGTTGTAGACAAACCTTGCAGTTGTTGGAAGGGCCCATAACCTCGAG
>JBAGKO010000004.1:6108845-6124117 GCA_037177275.1 Acacia concinna | reverse complement strand
CAAAAATTTCACATAAAATAATAAGACTTTATTCTTATTATTACTTGAAGAATTACCCAGAAAATTGGGATGTTACATGACACAAAGAAAAGAAAGGCACATATGAATAAAAAAATTCGCCACATGAATCAATTTTTATAGTAGTGAATGTAGAAAATTTGAGGAATTAAACAACCTATTTAAAACTACAAAGATATGAAAATAAAATGGTTGTAAACTGCAAGAAACAAAGATGATATTATCCCTTGTTTTAATCACTCACTACATCATTTTACTGTCTCAATTATTTTCTTGAGCTTCTTACTAGTCCCCCCCTCCCCAAAGTTGAGTTAATATACAGTGAAGTTATATCAAATTATCTATATAATTTTATTATTTTATCTTGGGCAACTTGTAACTTTTTTTCCTTTCTTGGTCTTGTACATGTTAGAAACGAATCCAAACTCATTGATGCAATCGTCGAAGATGTTTGGAAAAAATTGAAAGAAAAACGACCAATTGAGCCAAAACCTCATCCAATTAGATTCCATCAAAATTTCACTAGTATGGAATTATTAATGGAAATCAAGTCACAAGAAGTTCGAATTCTTGGAATCTGGGGCATGGGAGGAATAGGCAAAACAACTCTTGCTCGTGCTATATTTGATAAATTCTTGTCTGAATTTGAAAGTCACTGCTTCTTAGAAAACGTGAGAGAACAATCAACAAAGGTTGATGGTTTGAATTCTTTATGTGACGAGCTTCTTTACCGGCTATCAGGCCAAAAAGATCAAATAGATAAGGAAGATGTGAAGAGAAGGCTGCAAAATAAAAAAGTCCTAATAGTTCTTGATGATGTAGACAATGCAGAGCAACTAAAATATTTGGTGGAACAGCGCCTTCTCTTGGGACAGGGCAGTAGGATCATCATAACAGGTAGAAACAAGCATGTCCTTAGGAGTGGAGGGATTCTTGACAAATATATACATGAAGTCAATGTATTAAATTTTAAAGAATCACTTGAACTTTTTAGCATGCATGCCTTCAATCAGATTCATCCCAAAATGGAATATGAAGAGTTATCAAAAATGACAGTGGCCATTGCTGAAGGCCTTCCTTTAGCTTTAGAAGTTTTGGGTTCCCATTTTCGTTCTAGAGATGAAGCATATTGGGAAAGTGAGCTTAACAAACTCAAGAAGTATCCCCATGAGAAAATTAAGAATATATTGAAGATAAGTTATGATGGATTGAATTTTATGGATAAGGAAATATTTTTAGACATTGCATTCTTTTTTGTGGGAGAAAAAAAAGATAAAATTTCTAGTGTGCTGAAGGCTTGCAGTTTTGAAGCAATTAGTGGAATGAAAAATCTTATGGACAAGGCTCTCATAAAATCAAATTGTAATGACCAAATTGTAATGCATGACTTGATACAAGATATGGCTGAGCAAATAGTTCGAGAGGAGTGTATGAGACATCCCGAAAGACGTAGCCGATTAAAAGATACAGATGAAATATGTGACATATTAGAAAGTAACATGGTAAGGAAAAGATACATCAATTTATTTCCTTTATTTCTATTTTTACTTTTTTTAAAAAAAACTAAGATTTATTTTATCTTGTTTTATTTAGGGAACGAGTGAAATTGAAGGCATTATATTGAATGCGAGTCAAAGAAAATATCCACAACTCATGGCTGACTTCTTCATAAAAATGAAAAAAATAAGAATAATCAAATTGTTGGCTTCTATAGAGCTTCCGTTTGGTCTTGACTCTTTTCCTTACAAACTAAGGTATCTTCATTGGGATTATTATCCATTAGAGTCTCTGCCATCAGGCTCTTATTTTGAGAACCTTGTCGAACTACACATGGAAAACAGTAATGTTAAGAAGCTTTGGGATGGAAAACAGGTACTTATATGCTAATATAAATTTTACAAGTCTTCATTATTTTAGCTATAATCAAATTTATTAGGGCTTTTTTAATTTGAGTAATTTTTTTTCTTTTTATTGTGAATATAGGATCTTGCAAATCTAAAGAAAATCAACTTGCGTTGGTCCAAAAAATTGATAGAGCTTCCTGATCTCTCCATGGCACGAGTGCTAGAAATTGTAAATCTCTATGAGTGTGAAAATTTAAGGAGTGTTCATCCATCTATTTTATCTCTCCACAGTATTGTTGAAATTGATGTATCTTATTGTGGGAAATTAGAGAGTCTTGAGAGTGAGACCCATTTAGAATCTCTCACTCACCTTCGAGTTGATTTTTGTTATAGCCTCCAGAGATTCTGTTTATCATCGAAGAAATTGAGTTATATACATCTTTATGAAAGTAGAGTTGAAATATTGCGATTTCCAACTGGACGTTTCACCGAACTTAAAGAGCTTAAACTTGTTGGTGAAAGATTGAGGAGTCTTCCAATAGATGTGATGTGTGGCTTGACAAATCTTGAGGTGTTTAAAGTTCCTAATTTCAAGCAAGATATTGAGACAATGGAGTTACACTCCCTTTTTAATGCTTGGCGTAATTTAAGAGAACTGTGTTTGGAGGGGTGGAGTAACTTGTTAGAAATTCCTGACAATATCAAGGGCTTAACAAAGTTAGAATATTTATCGTTGGATGACACTAGTGTGGAAACATTGCCAGCTTGCATCAACCATCTTTCAAGCTTGACATGGATTACCCTTATAGGGTGCAAAAGGCTTAAATATATACTTGGACTTCCTCCCTCCCTCGTGAGATTAGATGCCACATATTGCACTTCATTGGAAACATTGCCAGCCTTCGTCAACAATATTTCAAGCTTGAGACGCCTTACCTTGACAGGGTGCAAAAGGCTTAAGTCTATACTTGGACTTCCTCCCTCCCTCGTAATATTAGATGCTTCAGATTGCACTTCATTGGAGAATGTATCCTCTAACTCTCTACTTCGGAATCGGTGTGACTTTTGCTTTCATAATTGTGTAATGTTGAATAAGTCCTCTCTTTGCTTTATTCAGGAATTAACTCATTCCTCAGTGACTTTAGCCTATAATGATGATTTGGAATATGATGGTGGTGGTGTAGTATGTTACCCAGGAAGCAGAGTTCCAAACTGGATGAAATATAGACCAATGCCAAACTCTTCCAATGTTATTAAATTTACTTGCAATCCTGAACGATCACTAGCCATAGTGTTTTGCTGTGTTGCTCCTCTTGATCTTATCTCAAACAAATTAGTTGGCCCTTTTTGTTATATCTCTTATGGTGATAACCACAAAGTCTTCAGTGCCTATCCTGATGAATATGATGATGGATATTATGAAATGAATATGGACCATGTTTTTCTATGGCTCAAGGAAGGGTGGGACTTATTAAATGGTATTGGAACAGTTAATGATGTTCAGATTTCATGTGAATTCTCTCTCTCATATTATAGTGATGATAAGGAACAATATCCAATAGTCGTCCCTGCAAAAGCATGCGGAGTGCACCTAATATATTTCTCGGAGTCAGAGGCGGGTGGGAAAAGAATTAGAGATAGTAGTGTTGAAGGAGGAATCTCTTCCAAAAAGCAACTCAAGAATTATGATCATGATGACTTAATCTGTCACCCCTTGCAACTCAAATTTCTAGGCAGGGCCAAACAAAAGGACCTCTCACTAATACACTTCCTTTGATATTTTTACAGGTATCTCTTCCTTCTTTCCTTATTATTAATTATAATCTAACCTTAACCACTTTTTGACCTACCTTCCTGTCATACAGTATGTCATAATTTATGAGTTTACGCTTAAATTTTACATATATCGCATACAAAACTTTTTAAAGAACAAATAAAGTTGTTGGTGCATGATATATAGTTCTATAGCTATGTTTCATATTTCTGCTTCCTCATCTGATGAACCGGCTTCATATCTTCTATTGGACTCATTTAGAAAATATATATGCCTTAAATTTAACTCATGGCTGTGAATTTGCGGTTCTGATATTTTAACGTTCCTTCCCTTAATTTTGTTCCTCAATATTGTTACCTTGTTAATTATATATATGCCTTTTCCAATCTAAAATGCATCTATGGGAATAGTACTCAATTTTTGGATCAAGTTCGTTCTTTGAATTAAAATTCTTGCAAAACCTTCACTGACTAAACGAGTAACACACACACATACTCTTTTTGTGCATCTACACAACAAAAGAATGTACTGAGCTGATTGGGGTGCTTGGAAGACTCTGCATCAAATGAAGAAGTTAGAGTAAAGAACTCAAGAACAATATTTAATTTGGATTGCCTCCACTGGTGATTGAAGCATTTGAATTTGTCAATTCCCTAATATTATTAGGTGCCTGCCATTTTGACTATAGTTATGCTCTTTTGGACATCCTGATTTCAATGAAAATTTTGGTATCTTGTTAACAAATAAGTTAAGCTAGCTATTGGTTATTTTTCTTGTCTATTAACTATTAACAATGTTTAAGAAGTAAATGAAATAAGGTCTATGCATGTCCTTGAACTATTCATATTCTATCAATTTAGTCTTTAGAAATTGATTAACATCATTTTACTCCAAACAACTTTTATAATTAATCCATCAATATTTTATCTCCCTCCAATGATAAAACCATACTTTTGGGGTTTTTGGGGATGCAACTGGCAATTTACTCAGAAAATTGAATCCAAATTTTGAACAAATAAAACTGCGATTGGTCTTGTTATAACTGTGTTGAGATATTAAGTTGGGAGTATCTCAAACCACAAAAAATAAACTAGTGGCTAAATTAATTAAAAATAATGAACGTGTAAAAGATATAATTTTTTCCCCAAAACATACCTTTATTTATGAAGATGATAAGTGAGAGAGAGAAGAGGTGGGAAAGAAGATGAGAGACAATGAGTGGGAAAAAGAGATGAATGAGGCCTGCAATTAATTAGGGGTAAAAATGAAGACAAAATGCATCAAATTTGTACAAAAGCGAAATTGTTGTTTACATTTAAAACCAAACACATAAGAGAACTGCTTATAAATATAATCGGAGGGAGTATAAACAGACCTTTAGCGTAGGTATATATGGACTTACCTTTCTAGCATGTTACATGATATATAAATTTATGCTCAAATTTTACACATTCACTGAATGGAAAATGTTAAGGAAGAAATGGTTGGTACGTATAATATAATCATTGTATTGTTATACTTCATATTTTCTATGGGACTCATTTGGGAAATATATCTTAAATTCACATCATTAAATTTATGTCGTGGCAACGAATTTGTAGTTCTGATAAGTTTGCAATGTTGTATAGATTTTGCTTATTATTGTTGCACTGCTTACTTTATCTGTTGCTGTCATTTATCATATTCTGGAATATGTCCCCTAATCCAAATTTCTTTAGAAAGAAAAGCAAATTAAAAGGGAGCACGTGTGGCTGAATATCTCCTGCTCTCCATTTTAACTTTTCTCAGAGGTAGATTCTTGTGTTTGTTAAGTTTTGACATTGATTAGGAAATATCTTCTCAAAGAACTTGAATGTTATCACTCACCTAGTAGTAAATATTCACAAATTTTCACTTTTCAAAAAAAAATTCAATAGTTTTGAGATTTTGATTCAGAGGTGGAAGATTTATCTAGTGTGTTTTAGTTTTTAGAACTGAAGGCAGTTTATTATTTGGGTTCAACCAATTTGTTCATACCAAAGTGTCGTTATATTTTGGAATGGAGAAATTAAAATAAGGCAGATGAAAAAGTAAAATCTTTGGTGAATTGAATTCCTAAATAAATGAATGTGTTGTCTTTCTTTTCATTGTCAAAGATATATAGAAGTAAAGTGTCACTATTGGGTAAATGATGAGTACATTATGGTCGTCCCAACTTTGTAAATGGATTTTTTAAGAAGTCTTCTTGCTTATCTGCATCCTCTTGATTGTTAGTGTGAATATTATTCTTTGCTTCTACTCAGAAAAAGTTTCAAAACAATTATTTTGCAATTATAGGTCTCTTCTGACAATTTTAGAGGAATTCCAAGACATAGAAAACAATTATTTTTCAAATTAATTGATATTTAAATGTATCCTTAACTCAGCAGTTTATCAATGTTTCCCTATTAAATTTTGACTTATTACCTTTAATTATAATTCTTACAAAGAATTCCAAGTCACACAAACGCACTCTTTTTGTGCATCTACGGAAACAAATAACAGTAATAAATATGTGTAATGTATAGGTTCTTTCTACATCCATTTTCACTAACAGGTAAGGCAAGCTCTTGAAAAATTTTCTTGTGATTAATACCATTGTTGATTGTTTTAGTTTGATCAAATTTTGGTTTTGGTCATTATAGTTTCATTAGGATTTGGCCTTAGTTTATTGGTTGGTCCCTACATTTTGAACAAGTTTTGATTTTGGTCCCTATGGCTGTTACAAATTCACTGAGCAAAGTGTTTGTGCCTCAGGAGTGCCAGGTGGGCGAAGACCGTTTGGAGAACCAAAGTGGGAAGACGATAGTGCCAAACCTACACTTTGAACAGATCCAGTAATACTCCTCCGAACATATAGCTGCTACATTATCTTGAAGATGTAATTCAAATGTAGACTGAAATGCTGCATTGTCATCACAGATTTTGGGGAGCTTGGAAGGGTCTCTGCAACAATGAAGAAGTTAGATAAGGAACTCAATAACTTTATAATATGATGTATGTATAGGTTCTAGTTCTACATAGCTTTTTGTTTTTAATTTTCACCTTACTTGGAAAAGTACATGGTTTCATTGGTGTTAAATCTAAGTTTAAGAACATGTTTGGATATCCAAGAAAAAAGCCCTTATGGGCCTAAACCAACTTCTGGGGAAAAAAAAATACCCAAACACTTTTATTTTTCAGAAAAGTCATTTTAACCATAAACCAACTTTTTTCCCTCTAAAACCAACTTTTCAAAAAACTACTTTTTCACTTGTCTCTTTCTTCATTTTTGCACTTTTCTCCTTCCTCTTTCCCTAAAATTTCCACTACCTCAAACCAACTTTCTCCATTTTTTCACTTTTCTCCTTCCTCTTTCCATTTTATCATCTTATAATATGGACTAATGTTGTAATTTTAATTTTATTATCCAATTTATTTAAATTACATGTAAGGGTTGTGATGTGATATAAATTATTTTTACATCAGTCTATATTATAAGATTATAAAATGGAAAGAAGAGGAAGAAAAGTGGGAAAATGAAAAAAGTTGGTTTGTAAAAGTTATAAAAAGTAGCTTTTGAAAAAAGTTGGTTCGGGGTTAAAATGGATTTTGCGAAAAATGGGTGTGTTTGGGTGTTTTGTTTTTCAAAAGTTGGTTTGTGGTTAAAACAACTTTTGCAAAATGGATGTGTTTGGGTGTTTTTTCTTCAAAAGTTAGTTTGGGGTTAAAATAACTTTTACAAAAATAAGTGTATTTGGACGTTTTTTTCTTCAAAAGTTAGTTTGGGGTTAAAATATTTTTTACAAAAAATAGGTGTGTTTGGATTTTTTTTTTCAAAATGGATTTTATATTTTTTCCCACATAATATATTACACTACAATTTTTTTAATAAATATATGTTGGCCTAATTTTTATCATCTTCTAATATGGACTAATGTTGTAATTTTAATTTTTTTAATATAATTTATACACATTTTGATATTTATTATGGAATTTTATTGTAAAAATAATTTATATCACATCACAACTCTTACATGTAATTATTATAAAAGTTAATACCCTTTTTTGTCATTTCAACGTAGAAAAAGCTATTATGGTAACATTTATCCAAACACTTTCAACTTTTTAAAACCAACTTTTTCACAAAAGCTATTCTGAAAAAGTCATTCTGAAAAAGCTATTTTGCACCAAAAGCCATTATCAAAAGCTCTATTCAAATGGGCTCTTAATGTTGAGCAGACATTTCAAGTCCACTTCATTTTGATGTGAGTTTTCTCCTTTTGTCGTACTCCCCCTGGTTCTATTTATAAGACTCCTTTGACTTTTTTTTGAAAGAATTAAGGATAGTAGTTAGATTAGTTATATTTGTTTCTATGACCTAGTATACCAAAAATACCCTTATTAGATTATTTGTTTTTTTCGTTTTTCTTCTCCGCTCGTAAAGCTTCATTTCTGATCCTTCACCATTTTTGTACACTACTCTTCGCACCCATACGGATCCTTCCCAACATGTGAAGAAGATGCTCCGATCTCAAAATTCCGATCAAAACCGATAATGAGCAAGGATTTACAATTTTAGTGGTTTGCAATTTTAGATTTCTTTCAACCTAAGTTGCTCTCGCTAAAGTGATTTGGAATTTCAAATTTTCGTCACACCAGCTCATCTTAATGATCTTTTCTATGTAGATCTGTAGCTACCATTGAGAATCAATATGCCCATAAGTTTCGATTTAAACGATGAAGGGAGCTGTGAATCCCAAACAGGTGATGGATTAACATGCTTTGCTATATACTCCGTTTTCATCTTTGGAAGACGTATCTTGGAAGTAGCTTTTATTTTTAACTTTTGTTTTGAGTTTTCTGTCTTTTTCCTTTTGATGTATCGAAAAAATGTGTGTATCTTTGCTTAAAATTGGTTAATAATTTTGTTTCAGACATTGAACCTGAACTTGATGCTGAGCAACAAATGAATGAGGAATACATTCATGCATTTGAAACTAATGGTACCTAAATTATTACTTCTTGCTTTTTTATGTCTAGGATCTATTGTATGCTACTTTGTGAGTAGTTATCATTTATGAATATCACTTTTTACTCAACTTTTAATTTAATGTTCTACTGTTCTCAATGACTTATAGTAGTCAATGGCTCAATGCAAGTATTTGTTCTTGAATTGATGCTAGTAAATTGTTATTTATTCTATTTAAGATGTTGCTTATCGCCACCCTAAGTCACGTGGCTCTAATATATGCTACTTAGGTTACTGCTTCTTTTTTTGCTTCTGTTGAATGGCTTACTGTCATTAAAAGTTGTAAATTCAAATATGTAGTTGATAATTGTGCTATTGATTTGCTAATTGCTATTCTGTTTAGATGTCACTTATTGGCACCCAAAGCCACCCGGTTTGTAATCTAAGATTCTTGTAGGTTTCAGTAGGTTATATGTTTTTGATGTTGGGAGTCATTTATTGGCCCTTACAATTGTATTTGTTTGGACTTTGGATCCCTTTAGGATCCATTGAAAGTGCTTATGCATGTAATGTGAGACAAAACTCCCCTCACTAAGGTTTAGGGTTTGAAAGTTAAGAAATCAGGTTGGCAAGAAAAACAAGAAAGTTTAGAAATCAGAACTCATTGGTGATCTGCAAGTAACACTACACAACTAGGTAGCCATAATTGTGGAAACAGAGGAAATAGCTTGAGACTATGCAATAGTAGCTTGTTATGGATCGTGTCTGAGTGATTTTATTGGTGATACATGTCTTTTTCCCCGACTCATTCTTCATTCCCATTTCTCATATCAGATATACAGTTGGAAGTTTCCACAACTGTCAGTTATTTATCATGAACACCAGTTGGATTGGGTTTAAAAATGGAAAGTTCCATATTTGGAAGTGGATAAAATGAAGCAAAACTTTAGTAGAAGTGACAGTGATGAGTGTAAAAGGCAGTGCTCTGATCTTTAAAAACCTAACTCCAACCAACTTCTATATAGCTACTTCTATCACACTTGAACTTTGATTTTTACATCGAAAAATTAAGCTTCAACAATTAATGGCACCAACTTCATCCCCTGTTCTTCTTCCTCTTCTCTTTTACCTCACAGTCCTTTGTCCACTCATTGGTGATTTTCCATCTCTTTGTTTCATCCTTACTCCTTTAAATCAAAACTAATCTCTGTCATTTTCATGTATCATTTTTACCTAATTGTTTGATAATAAGCCATGTATATTTGCATATTCATCTCTTAACTTATTCCATGGACTATTTGTCATCACGTGTGCTGTTTGTGGGATTTAAGTTGTTTTTTCCCCCTTGGTGACTGGTTTTGTTGAAGTCAACGGCTTCAAAGATTTACTTTGTACTGGTGCAACAACTTCTGGTACTGTGGTGTCAGATTTCGTCTTTAAGAGCTGTCTAAAACTTAATGTCTTCTTTGATGGTGCATGGCCGGTGGCTTTTTCATCTCTAGCAAGTGATGTTGGCTCCTTCCCTTGACCATCTGTGAATTTGAATGAATCTGCATTTGATTCAAACTTATTAATCTAATTTATTTCCCTTCCAAAAAGCTGACCTTTTTTTTACAAGGGACCAAATGCTTATGTCCAAGCACTGTCCTTTAGGTTAGGTAATCAAAATTGAAGTTGGATAGTCCTAGTGATTGTTGAGTGTTCATATCCATTACTTGAGAATCTCTTGGATCCATCAGTTTGGGAAATTGGAGCTTTTGAGCCATCCGTTTTGTTTCTTGTCTTTGATAATTATCTCTTTGTCTTTTTTTGTTGTGCAATTTCTGGAATCTCTTGGTTGCTAGCTGCAAATGCAGCAGCAGCTATAGTAGTGGCATGGTCCAAGTCTCCAGATTCATAATCCCAATTCATTTTCTTTATGAACTGTCTCTGAAACCAATTCTGACCCTTCTTCTTCTCTGCAAAAATTACCCACTAGCATATGTCAGCATTAGCCTCACTGATTATTTATTCAGGAAAAGAGAAAAAAAAAAATACAACAACCGCACTGTGTTCTCTTATCTCTCAGATAAGAAGTTTTCTATCTTGGGATATGAGGAAGTGTTGAGTGAATAACAATTTTTTCCCTTTCTTTTTAGCCTCTTATCCTTGGTAAACAATGTGACGAAAAAACTGTTTATGATTTTTTCGGGTTCGAACAATGATCTACTATTATTTTTCTAATATAAATACTTTTTAGTTCATAGAGTAACAGAAAATTCTTTACCTTCATAAGATCGGGTTTTCTGTATTGATGTTTTCTGATCTCTGCTGCTACCCTGATCACCTTTTTTCGCTGGGTGTGAACCTTCAAAACTTGACCTAACCAACGTGCACAGCCGAAAAAGATGATGATTATGATTCTCATGTCAGTGTTAGTATCCCACTAAACCTCAATTTTTGTTGAAGGAAAATCACTTTATGATCATAAATCTGATTGAGAAAACCATCCTTGATAGTGACACAGATTATGCAATCTTATTGGCATATCCACTTGATTTTTTTATCAATGGAATTTGTGAGCGATAGAAGATCATGCAGCGTAGGGAATAAAGAGTCAGAATAACAAACCTTGTTCGGTTCATGAATTTCTCCATTGGTCTACACCAAGAACTTGATATGAGGTTTCAAATTCAAACCCCTTTTGTAATCAATTGCCTGTGGCTTTGTAATAATATGCTAGGTGGCGTCCATGAGAAGAAACCCAGAAGAAAATGCGAAACCTTTTTTTTTTTTTGGTTGGCTGAGGTTTGAAAGGACTGGAAGCAAAGTTAGATATATACTTTGCATGTATTGTCTGGTTTTCAAACTCAAAGAAAGTGTCGTTTGGGTGAAGATTGGTATTTGTCTTTCCTTTCTATGGAGGCATGCTCGTTCAATGTATAATTTGATATGCTCCTCCACCATATCAATATGAATCTAAAAATAAAATTTACTATTTGAGTTTTATATGCTTAACTTGTCAAATTTTTTACCATGCACAGAATGCCCCGTTTATTTTTTGATAAAAAGTTTTGATGAGCTAGGTTTTTGGGGCTTATCAAGGTTAGGATGGGTAGACTTGAAAAGTGTTGCAAAGATATTTTATAGATCGGCCACTAACAATATCTTCAAACTTGATCTCATGGTTTCATGAGTTTCAAGCCCATATGCTCAATTTTCTATTAATGTAGAAAGAATTTTTGAGAAAAAAATTAGATTCTGTCTGGATGTCTCAGTATTATTCTCAATGGTGACTCATTTCTCCATTAAAAGCAGTGCCTTTTTGTCTGACTAAAGAAATAATGTGGCTTGAAAAGATGTTACAAGCAGAGAACAAGAATCTATATGGGATCTTATGCCAAATTATAAAAGGAAAAAAGAAAAAAGAAAAATAAAATCCGTTGCATCTCATAGTGAAAGACAGAGATGAAAAAATAGACTCCCACAAGGATATGAATATATCCTCCAAACATGACGTGTTTTATTGGACGATCGTCAAGCAAACAAAATGACGTACACGAATTGCTACAGTAATAGAATTATGTATAAATATTATATTTATATTCATAGAGTTTCTTGAGATGTGCAAAGACAATGGAATCGGCCAGCCATCATATCTGGTACGTTTTGAGGTTCGTCACCTCTTACGGTTTTAAAGCGCTTTGAGGGGGAGGTAGCCAAACTTAGACGTCTTTTGCTTCCCTCTCTAATAGATGTATGACATTGTACTATTATACCCTATCAACAATAATAAAGAAACGAGGGAAGGAATTTTATTTTTTTTAAAAATTGATTAGATTGTTTTAGTAAATAGATTAAAATACTATAACAACCCCTCTGTGTTGACTGAATAACCCAGATTTTTCCTCTATTTTAAAAATTTATATAGACATCCTTTAAAATTATGAAAGGCGAAGGTCCAATTCTATCCATAAACTCTTCTAAAAAAAGCTACCAGCATAGTAAACATTTTTGGGGTTCAAAATTACCTTTGAACACTAAAAAGTACACCAATTATGCCAAATCTATTAAATGGGGAGACGTTGACCGTGAATACCAAACATTTGACCGTTTGCATGGCTTGTGGTCGGAGCTGGCAATTAGAGAGACAATGAGGTGGAGCTTTTGTTCAACTGAAAACCTAATCCCCCTTTCTCCATTAAAGCTTTGACTAACCTCTTCTTATGCATTAAATCTCCAACCTCTTCTTCTTTGTCAAACCACCTTTGCCCCTTTAAATCTGCCTACAACCATCTCTACTCTATCAGCCAGTAAAGGATGGAGGCCTATATTGAGATGTCTTTATCTTCATCACCAATGCAGGAAAAAGCAGAAGAGTAGCAATGATGAGGCAAGTGAGTCACGAGGATAACTATGAAGGTCTGTGGAGGCACTGTCATCACAAATTGGTGGCTCCATGTTGGATGGTATGGATGGAAGGCAACCCTGGGAGGAGATTTTATGGTTGTCCTAACTACTATAAGGTATGTATGGTAGTGATTCAAAGATGAAGTCGATTATTGTGTTGCTCTTCTAAGTATTATTTGTTGCTATCATGGTGATGGAATGATGTTTATTAGTTTTGACATGAAGGAGCCTATGGGTTCTTTACTTAGCATGAAGAAGACTTTAGGGAGAGGGCCAATGTAGTGATAAAGGAACTACTTGATCACATTGACAAATTGTATGATGAGAACACTTTCTTAAAATCAGGGCATGAGAAGAGTGTTAGATCCCATGTTATGATGATAATCAAACCTAATGTTATAAAATATTTGATTATAGAGATGTCTTACAAAGTAAAATTAATAAAGTATTTTGCCAAATCATATTTTAGAAAATGCTAAAAGAAAACTCGAGTTTTAAATTCTTGAACACTAGAGTGTTGGACCAAATATAAAGAATTTTATTGTTGAAATAAGCCTAACACTCATGTCTCGGCTTGGCCAACACCCAAGTCTTGGACCTTGATACGCAGCAAGTGACTTGATGTGTATCAAGGTTACAACAACTGGACACCAACGTGTAACCAAGACAAAACTTGGGTCTTAGCTTCATCCTAGACTCGAGTGTTGATACCCAATACACAACGAGTGACTCGTTGTGTATCCTTGCTATAATGGCTCGTGACTAGTTATTGTGACAAGACCGGATCTAATCCATAATCCTTAACCTTAAAATATTTATTTTCATTTATCACTTATGGCCATGCAGCTAGACGGGATGTACCAAATGAATGACTCCTGCATGCAAGCGTATCACAAGCTGGCCACCGAACTAGCAAAGTGTTAGAGCAAACCTTCATCCAAGAGGGGGTGAAGTGGATGATGAGAAAATTATTTTTCAAAAGTAAAAAGGAAATGCATGAATAGACAAACAAAACTAACTAGAAGGAAATGACTTAACAAATGCCACAATTTATACTGGTTCGGTCTAACTCCACCACCTACAGCCAGTTATTTGAAGTCTCTCTGAGTTCTACTATCTTCCAAGATTCCAACGAGCTCTTGACGCCTCAGTATAAGCTCACTTACACCACCACTCAAGAGACAATCCCCCTTATAGTATGCAATTTGAACCCCAACTCAAGGTTCCTCTACCTTGAGCTATACTTAGCAATACTTAGATATTTTATTCAGAACTCTCATTAAGAGTGAATATGAATAAACATTGAAGCTCACAAAATGAATTTAAGATGCAATAAATACAATCATATCACAATCAATATCAATACACTTGGTTGTTGAACGTCTTAAATTTTTTGGCTATTTATAATGACTTTGTAGTTAATAACCGTTGAGAGACGTTATGAATCCGTTGAGAGATATTAAATTGTCATTGGAGTAGACTCGCTCTTCTTGGATGTAACAGTACAAAGATTTTTCCTTTTTTAGTATGATAAAGTACCCGTTGAGCTAAGAGAATTTTCTCTGTGAGATTTTGCACCTACTTTGCACTAACATTAAATACTTTTGAAACATTTCTCTTCTTTCCTTAAAAATTGCTCATCTTGCTCTTTCAATGATTCATATTTGTGCTAATACATAAGAGAAGATGTCTAAACAAGTTAGTGATTAATAGGTGTAAATATAATCTATATGAGAATCAATATAAAAAATGACGCTACAATGCTTTGTTTTAAATTTTCTGCGAATTTGAAATAACCTTGAGGTTTCAAACCTCCCTCAAGGTTAGAATGACAAACTAGATGAAATGACTTTACTCGAGGCTCTTTATTAGAAAAAGATTACATATCTGATGATGAAAAAACTTCCTTGAGGAATTCTTAGTGAAGCCTGATACCTTGAGGTTTCAAGTAAACTCAAGGTTTGTGTTTAAGCTATATGTGAAACCTTGAGGTCTCCAAGCTTACTTGAGGTTTTAGCCTGAAATTTCCTTAAACTTCCCTTGAGGTTTAATGACAGCCTTGAGGTTTCGGGTATTAACTAAGAACTCAAATAAATTTAAATTCAAGAGATAGAATTCATACTTACAGATCTTAAAGTTGATAGTTTTATTTTAGAAAGTCCTTCTCTTACTTTGATTAGCAAGTTTCAAGGAATAACTGAGAGTTTTAGAAAGTAAACTTGAAAATTCAAAAATTTACTTGAACCTTAAAGGATAAGCCAAACCTTAAGGTTTCTCA
>JBAGKO010000004.1:6096021-6108745 GCA_037177275.1 Acacia concinna | reverse complement strand
AAGAACGATTGGTTGCCCCTATACTACATTATTGGTGCAATCATTCTGACCGACCGATTCAGGCGACAGTTTCGGTCTGATCAATTTGCAAGTATTCTCATCAAGTACGAGGTTTTGGCCAAACTTCATAGTTATAGCAAGTTTTGGACCAACCTCATTATTGTGCAAAGTTTACTGAAACCTCGAGATTTTGGTCAAACCTCGAGGTTTGAAGTAAAACTTCATTGCCTGCGAGTTTTGAAGCAAACCTCACTGTTGTAGCGAGATCGATCAAACCTCAAGGTTTTGTCCAAACCTCAAGGTTTGATTGCAAACCTTGACAGTCAACCTTTTTCTTGCAAACTTCAAAATACATATCTTTTCAAAAACTTTTTGATACTAAGTTTTAATTATCATTAAAACATAGGGTCTAACATAAAGAACTTCACGAAATTTTAAATAAAACAAATCAATTGGGAGGAAACCACGAGGTGGACATGCTAGCAGGGATAAGGTCCTTCATATCAATATATGAGATTAAATCTATCATGGTGATCCACATGCAATTCCTAGCCACCTACCAAAAGTTAGGTACAATCATTTCTAATCATTTGACGTGGGATTAGAGAACGCCTTTATTCAACTATTTACAAGAAGGCATCTTTCCCAGCGATAGGAATGAATCACAAAGGGTTAAAATCCGGGCTACCAGATTCTGCATGCTGGGTGACAAGTTATACAAAAGATCATATGCAAGCCTTTTTCTTAGATGCACAAGACCTCAAGAGGTGAAGTTCATACTTAGGGAAATACACGAAGGGGAATGTGGTGATCACACAAAAAGTAGAAGTATGGTACAAAAGGTGCTCTGTACTAGTTACTATTGGCCTACATTGTAGAAGGAAGCACAGAACCTAGCCAAGAGGTGTGATTGATATCAAAAGTTTAGTAATGTCTCACACCAACCACCCAAAACACTCCACTCTATCGCTCTAGCTTAGCCATTCATAAAATAGGGATGGACATAGTAAGTAAATTGCCGATGGCCCTGGGTAAAGTCATTTACATCTAGAGCTGATAGACTACTTTACAAAATGGGTTGAGACAGAGTTGTATGCCCAAATCTTGGAAAGAGAGGTAGTCTATTTCATTTGGAAAATCATTATTTGTAGGTTTGGCCTACCTAAAGAAATAGTTTGTGACAATAGATCACAGTTTATTGGGAGACGGTTCCGTGACTTGCCACAATTGGGGAGTTACACTCCACTTTTCAAAACTGAGGAATCCCAATGCAATGGACATGTGGAATCTAGCAACAAAATACTTTTAAGCTTGCTCAAGAAATGGCTTGACAAAGCCAAGGGAAGATGGGCATAAGAACTACCCTACATTTTGTGGGAGTATCATACCACATCAAAGATTGTGATAAGGGAGACCCCTTTCTCACTTGTGTATGGATCAGAAGCCATGATACCCTTTAGATTGGGACTTCCCTCAATACGATATGCGTGGTCGAACCAAGAGTCTAATAAATAAGCCTTGTGTGATCAATTAGACCTGACTGATAAGCGACACGAGCATGCAATGATTAGGATAGCGTCACACCAACAGAAGATAGCTAAGTACTATAATAATAAAAATACGAGCTAAACAATTAAAAGTGGGGGATTGGGTGCTAAGGAAGGTCTTCCAAAATACTTAAAAGCCAACAATGGAAAGTTGGGACCTACATATGAAGGCCCTTATTAGTTAACTAGCATCATAGGGAAAGGCACTTACTAGCTGCGCGATGAACATGGGCGACCCTTACCAAGATGCTAGAACGCTATTCACCTCAAAAGGTACTATTTCTGAAAGCATAATCTTGCTTAACTTGAACTATCTAGAATAAACATAATTAACACTTTTATTGAGGCCTTCGAGAATGATGACAATTTCCCATGAAAAATACTCTTATAAAGGATTGACGCCACGAACTATATAGGCCCAGCGTGACGGGCTAGTCTGACCAGCACTTATCATACATATTGATTCTTTGTTTAAGCATTAGGTAGAAAACATGTCTGAAATGGACAAACTTGGAGCACGACACACCAAGACAAAAACACAAGCATAACTCTTTCACAGATATCCCAATAGACGTGCCAGACAGGCTAGTTACTAACTTAATATGACAACAGATATAACTAGCTAAGATGACACGACACTGCAGAGATAGGCTTGGATGCCTTCCATCACGCAAAAAGGATAAGATATCTTACTTTGCTAGACAGGCTTACATCGTTACCGTAATAAAATAGGGACAAATTTCCTATCTTGTAAAACAAGCTTATATGTCACACACAATTTCAAGGGTGTATCACCTTACTATGTAAACTAGGCTGAGACGCCTTCCATGACATGACGGGGTGGGAAACCCCACCTTGTCACATCACACTGGCTTAAATGCCCCACATTGTATTTTAAGGTTAAAATACCTTAGTTTATAAAATTAGCTCTAACGCTACATCTCCTATCACGGCTTAAATGCTATCTATTGTGCCTCAAGGTCATAAGATTGGGTTATGTTAATCTTACTTCAATGCTACACATTAAGTTATGGTTAAGATGCCACATTTGATCTAACGCATTAACTTACAACCATTACTTCTAACATGCAAAAGTATTCACTTCACTCTAACAAGCTCACATGCTCCTAATGTCTTCCTTGGAAACATAAGAAAGACTTAAACAATTCATCTGTATAAATGATCATCTTGGCTTGCAATTCAACTATACCACGTTCATGATTCAAAATAATGTATCATACCCACAATTGAAAATAACAATATTGGCCCAAGTAAGGGACCATAAAGCTTAGCATTAACATAAAAGGCCTAATACGACCTAAGCATCCTTGCCCAGTAATGGGCCTAATGACATAAAGCAATAAAGGGGCCACATATAACCCAATCACCTATGCCCACTAAGGGCTTAAAACAAGTCATACAAAATAAAGGCCATAGACGGCCAAAATAGCACCTTGTAAAGGCTAAACAGACAGGAGTTACTCTTACTAAGAACTTTGATCAACAACCAGAGTCTAGGATGTCTTAACAACAGGGATGACTTAGATGGGAACATGTTCATTCATGGCTCCTTTAGTAGTTGTTCCTCCTCCTCTATCTCCTCCTTTAGTTGCAAGTAGCTTCACGTCACCCTCATCATCATAAAGTTTTATGTTGAATTTGCATTCATAAACATTCTTGTAGTCCTTAATGGTTTATGCTGGGTCCTACATAGCTGATTATCCCTCCTGTAACTCCTAAAGCGCTTGGGCTCGAGATCGCATATAAGCTTCCAATGTTGGCTCCACCACTTCAGCTTTTAAGACGTCATTCTCTACAATTAGATCGTCTCCAAGCTTCCTAAGATCTACTTCATTCTCCTTAGAGTCAAACATGTTGTTCATAACATCTTTAATAGCGATCTCCTAGGTGGACTGGACAGATTCTAAGTGAGATAACTAGTGACAAAGTCTATCCCGAGCCCTCTCAACATCATTCAAAGGTGCACTCATGTTTGCAACATTGGCATCTATAAAATAAATGCCAACCAAGCCCTAAAACAAAACAATTTCGTCAAGGGTGGCACTAACCCATCTAGTGACCAAATGGAAAAGTTACATATAACTTACATGGATAAGGGAAGACATGATGGTGTGGGCAACTTTTGAAGGACTATGGGCTGATAAGATAGCATGGTTGTTGCTAGAAAGCAACGACCTAAGCATTGGAATGACCTTACTAGCATTGGTGACCAAAGAGACGGAGGTAGGAACCTCAATAAGCATGATACTCCTTGTGCCTTCCTTCATAAGCTTCCTTTTCTTGCTAGGTCAGCGAGCGTTTTCCTTTTTGACGGCCTGACAAATGGAATGACAGGAGAGATAGGTGAGGCAAGAGTGTGAACCTTCGCCTTGGCCTCAAGCTTGAGATTGTTAGATCACAACTAGTATTTAATATCCTTTCCATGAATGATGGGCTGATTTTAGATATCATGGCTACATGAACTGAAACATAATGAAAAAATAATGTTATAACATATCTAAAGACAGGTATGACCAATTATAACAAAACAATGTTTACCAAGAGAAACATTGTCTAACTTGAGGGGTTTTTGGAAATCTCTTCCCTCTAGAGGGATGGCTAAAATGATCTTGATGCTCTTCACTAACCTATCAGGCAAGGATTTGTCACCACTAACACATGCAAAAATGGTAAGGTTTTCCATCATAAGTGAATCGAGGACAAGAGTGATCCTTATGCTAAAGCTAAACTTACTATTGGGGTTCCATGATAAACAATGGGAAGACTGTCATTGATGAGATGATTGGACCTTAGAAAAAAAAATTGGTCCTTCTATCCCCAATCGTTGATTTGCTTATTGGTGATGAACAATAGGGCCTTGTTTCTAGCAAACAAGTTGTAAAGACCCTGCTTATGCATAATGAGGTAGTACGACTGGAGCAAGTCTTCTATAGTTAACCTGCCAAAGTTTCAAGCCTAGCCGTCAAATGTGTCCTATCTATGTTGACCTAGATCACATTGCGTCAGGATGAGGTGGCTACAGAAAGACTAAGCGTCAGACAAGATAGATGCATGTGACGTGGCCATAGAAGTTTCTACTACTCTTCCCTCCCATAATCAAACGGCCATGAACAATGGGGAATTTATTGTATGACCAAAAACTAAAGTTGGGCCAACCAGTGGTAAGGCCAAGAAAGGAAACCCAGAAGTGCATCAATAAGCATCGAAGCCTGAAATAAGTTCCAGCTCTTGAGACCAAGTGATAACCTCCAGAGAACCTCTCACGAACTCACGTATACTCCATATTCTCTTATTAAATATCTAAAAATTGAAAAAAAAACTTACTGGAATTTTTAAAAGTTTGTAATATTTACAAGTTGCTAATTAAATTTAAGATTTAGCATTAAGGATAAATTAGTGAATACGTTTTATTTTTTAATAAATTTTAGTTATTGAATTATTTTTAGATTCGTTTTAGAATATAATTTTTTTATTTATTTTTTAGAATATTTTTAATGGAGTTAAGAGTTTGGACTTAAGTATGTGTTTTCAAAATAAAAAGAAGTTCATATAATTAAGGTAAAATAGAGAAGTGGTTAATGTATTTCACTCTTAAAAAATACATGACGTTAATTAACTAAACTAACGTACTTAGGTTATCATTTTCATATTAAGGATCGGGGGATTATTTAGAAGATCATAAACTTCTCTGAATAGAACATTGGGGATAGACCTTAGATTTATTAAGAGTACTTTTAAATTGTTTTTATAATTTTTGTATCAAATAAATAATTCTAACTAGTTTTACTTATATAACTTGATTTTTTAATGTTTTCAATGCAATTTTTTATACTCTTTATCATTGTTGTTTTGTTTATATATTATTTATGACTCGGTTTATAATTTTTTTAGAATTTTAAAAGGAAACAAAACATTTAGTGATAAAGTTGTTAACTATAAACAATACTCTACCATTACAATTTACCATGGAGAAGAAAATTGGACCAACCCGACTGGTCGGACCATAAAACTGGTCGATCGAACCGAACAGTGATAAACCTGTTGGCCGAGTCGACCGTAAAACTGGTCGACTGAACTGGACAGTGATAAACCCGTTGGCCAAGTCGACTCGGCTGACCTGACGAGTCAGTCGGGTTGGCTGAGTCATTTTTTAAAAAAAATTTTGCCCTAAAACGATGTTGTTTGGGGCCAATTTTTTTTTTAAAAAAATTACTCGGTTCTTACCCTAATTCAAAAACCCACCCGGATCCACCACCCAACCCAAACCCTAATATGTAATCCATCACGACATCACCTTCTTCTTCTTCAATTCTTCATCAGTTCATCGACAGAAGACCGATAACTTTAGGCACAGAGGCAAAGCAGAGCCGCCACTAACAGGAGACGGCAGGAGCTAGGTCGGAACTTCGCATGAGCTTTGGCGCTCGGCACACCACTGCACACTTTCACCGACACGCACACACTTGCACACACCCACACTCACACTTTGTCATTCTCACTTTGGCACATGCACACTCAACCACACACACACTCATAGCACTTACACACAACGGTGAGCAGTTGAGTTGGTGGTTAGTGGCTAGTTTGGGCTTCACTCTTCACAGCGAGGCAGGCGAGCTAGCGTGGGGAGCTTTTGAGCTTGGATCACTGATTTCGTGGTAATGCATTTTGAAATTTGAATTTTTTGTTATTCTTCTTTGTATTTTGATGTCGCTCTGCGCCTCTGCCAATGTGTTGCTACTCTGTATGATGATGATCAATTGATCAGTAATGACTGATTTTATCCGAAATGAGCCTCGCATATGTGATGTTCTATGCTCTATTGCTTCGTGTTGTATTGATTTTATATGCTTTGATTTTGTTTTCATTAATAAATTCTCATATGAGTATATGACTATATGAGACTATAAGGAATCTTATATTCATTTCACTGGATATTGGCATGATTGTATCTAAAATGAGCTTGAGAGATGAGACAAACTATGTTGATTTTATATGCTCTGATTTTGTTTCGTAATTCTCATATGAGTATATGACTATATGAGATATGAGGAATCTTATTTTCATTTCAGTGGATATTGGTATGATTGTATCTGAAATGAGCCTAAGAGATGAGACAAACTATGTTGATTTTATATTGCTATTTTATTATTGTCAATTAAATTATAATATTTTAATATGGCCAGTTCAATAGCCGATTCAACCTCAAATCTGACCCGGTTGAACCCTGAACCTATACTGTGACCAGTTCTTTGCCTGGTCCGATTTTTTGTACCTTGCAATTTGTGGATATTTTTATCGATAAAAGTTATATATTAAGATTTTGACTTGTCATTTTGATCACAGATATTAATGTATGAAGCAAATTTATGATCACATTTTGTACATTATACAAGTATGTGTTAAATATATAATTAATATATACTCACGTGATATTAATCTCTATGTCACTTTCTTTTTCCTGAATTTCTTTAATTTGCGATAATGATCATATTATGAGGAAATGGATAGCAGAAACAAATAACCACATTCTATAATATTCATTAAATCCCATAATAAAGATACAATAATGCCGATTGAAAATCTATGGAAAATCAGGAAATAAAAATACGAGAAACATTTTTTTTAAAAAAAATCAAAACCCTAAAAAACCGAAAATAAATGAAAGAAAAAAAGTTCGAAATGATAGGGCTAAGCACGGCAGGCAGGTGCGTTCAAGTAACCGAGACGAGCAAAGACAAAAGAATCAGCCGCCACAGTGATGGGAGAACGAGGATTCACATGTACTGGTTCGAGGGCAGGAATCTCCTGCGATTCGGTCAACGTCAAAGCCTTTCCATTCAGCAATACGACGTCGCTTTGGATGTTCCCATCTTTAGGTGTCAGATGGTACTCCTCCCTCTTTTCTGAATTTGCAATTTGGCCCGGGTACTTCTCTAAATTTGCAATCTGGCCCGGGCTCAGATTCATGTCTGGCTTAACAGTCACGTTGAAGGAAGTCGAATTCGACATGTTTATCAGCAACAAAGTCACACCGGTCTGCAAATTAAATTTCCCAAATAAATTAAAAAACTGTGAGTTTTTATTACTGGATTTAAAAATATAAACATAAAAGGGAAAAAAATTATTTATTTATTTATTTTTATCATCAGTAGCTTACGTTATTTTTGGAACAATGAGCATATGTACGCAGATATGGAGATCCTCCATGGTTTACAGAGAGAACTTTTGATCCCATTAGCCTATGCCATAACAAGGCCCTGTCACCAAGAAAGAAATTATATTAATTAATCACAACTCACCAAAGAATAAGAATTCTTTTCGAGTTAATTAATATTGTAGTAGGTCCCTAAAGTTTGATTAAATTTTGGTTTTAGTCATTATAATTTTAATTTTGATCCTTATAGCTTTTAAGTATTTGGTCTGAATTTAAATATAAGGACTAAAACCAAAACTCATTTAGAGTATATATATGGATCAAAACCAAAATTCAATCAATCTCTGGGGACTAACAATGATATTAATTAATCCATATTGTTTACGAACAAAATTGAATTAGATGAGCGTACCCATAATAATCAGGGTTAGGGAAGAAAGATGTAGTGTTGAGCAAACCATAGTTTCCTCCAATTAGTGTCTGTCTGCAATAAACAGCATGGTTGAAAGTTGAGGTCATGCCTAGCTGATCCAAGTACCTATTGAGAGCATAACATTGAGACAAAGAATATTAATGAAACTGGTTCATCAAGGAAAAAGGATATGAAATTTAATAAGAAATTAATTTATTAATTAGAGTATTATTAATTAACTGACCAGAAGCCATTAACAAAAGTATGGGAGACGTCTTTGCCTCCACTATTATAGGCTCCACCAGATTCTCCAACCCAGGGTTGAGCCCATGGGGTATATTCCTTCACTGCTGTAGATATATCCTTGAAAGCTTGAGCAGATTGGCTCAAGAAATATGGGTCCTGAATCTTATTAATCAAACTCTTATCCACACCTACGTACATTTACAATTCAAATCATCGATCAAAATGTTCGTTATTAAAATATGGGTCCGATCAGATATGGCATGCACTTACCAGCACCGAGGTTGTAAATGTGGTGGGTGACACCGTCAAGAACGCCAGGTCCAGTGTGTTGCAAGAAGGTATTGAACCATTCCTTATCATAGAAACCAGCAGGGCCAAGGACTTGTGGTCTTGTTGTGGGATCAGGGTACAAAGAATTCACTAGTTCTCTGAGTTTAGACATATCTTTCGCATATTGCACACTTTCTACTCTTGCAGAAACTCCATCACCACAAAGCTCATTACCTGATCATCATTATGATTAAAGATTAAAACTAATTAACCCATATAATAATGATGGATATATAGTGTGATTAATTAATTACCTAATTCATAAGAATCAATGTTGTATCCTTTTAAGAGAGAATAGGACATGAGAGAGGCAGCATTACTTGAGTCCCAATCTCCTTCCCAAACAAGAGCGCTGCTCTCTTGGGACTCATTCAGGGGCTTCTTCTTCCCAAATAGCTCATTCAATCCAAATGTGAGTTTCACCCTAACACATTTGTCACAATAAATTCATAAGCCATAACTCATATATCATCTTATATATATATAGGAGACCCTTTGGCTCAATTTACAATCAGCATCTTCTTAAGGGGTTATTTGGTATGAATGATGGACTCATAGGGGAGGGAAAAATCAGAAAAAGTTGAGCTATAAAATTTTAATAAAGAAAATGTAACATCAGTATTAAAACACCTCTTATGAAGGATCTTTAATTCCCCTCCCTAGAAGGTATAAATAAAATAGTAAGAAAAACTAATTTAAAAACGTTTATCTCTACTTTTTTAATAAAAGTTTTTCCAATCCATCGCACCAAATAACCCCTTAGTTTTTAGTTTAGATACAGAGCAGAAATAAGTGGAGACATACCCAGTAGTGTTGACAAAGTGATTGATTTGATCCCAACGGGTACTGTTGAGGCAACCTTCGCTAAATCCAAACATGCCCTTATCATCCTTTTTCATTTGGGGACATGTGTCCATGTCTCCAAACTGGTACACAATTTGATCTTCCACTGATCCTCCCAGTCTTAATCTCAGTGGATTAAATTCTGCCAAAATAATAATAATAATAAATATCTCTGATATGCTTATCAATAAAAATAATTAAAGGCTTGCGTACGTACCCTTTACTGCATTTAATAGAATATTGTTGTTCAAGTCCTGCAAATGCCAATGAACAAAACATTATATATTCATATTTTATTTTCTACCATGAATAATAATAGCAATTATTATTAGAAGATCAAAATAAATAGCCATGAATCAGTATAACCAGAATCGTTTGTGAAGAACAGTTCAAATTTAAATTCTGTGATGATGAATGCGAAAATAATTATCTAAACACAGTTCATAAACGAAAAAAATAAAGCAACAATTATTACCAGATTGAACATGCCGGCTTGTGCCCAAGGACACTGACCATAATCACACTTATCAGAAGGCCACCAATCCAAAGTTGCACAGATGAAGTCATCATCTGTGTTAGCTATTGAAGTCGCAACCTTCACATTAAGATCTAAATCTTTAGAATAAGATAAGAAAAATAGTGAAAGTAATGAGACAAGAACACATAAGAAACCAAATTTGGCTCCCATGATGACAAAAGAAGGCAAGAGTTGTTAGACTTAGATGTGTAAAAAGAATGGACTAAGCTCTTGTATTTATAATAGTTAGGTGACAGAATGTTTCTTAATATTATTATATAAATGTGATTAAGATAACATTAAATTTGGGAATTATGATATATTTAGGTAATCTTTAATGACTATTAAAAATAAATAAATAAATAAATAAATAAAAAGTAACAAAAAGATAAATAAAAAATCAAAGGATATCGCGTAATTTATTTTCATCTGCCTTTTACTTTATGGAAAAATATTAATGATTAATAAATATAACAAAATTAAGATAGAGGATAATATAAGTAAACATGTCAATAAAAACCTTTTAAGAAATATTTTTTTACATAAAAATATATTTTATATCTCAAGGATTAAATATTTGTATTTTTTACGATCCTTTTCCACAAAATTTAAAATTAATAATTTAAACATACATTTATCCCTTATTTGTTTATCATAAATTTTATCACATATATATATATCTATATAAATATATATTTATATATATATATATATAATTCATTATGTTAAATTATTTAAAATTTCATTCATTTACTTATGAATCTTATATTATCTCTTTACTTTCCCTTTTATTTTCAAGGTACATACATTTCTTATTTTTTTTACTTATTTGAGTTTTTTTTCCTTCAACTTATTTAAGGATTGTATTTTTTTATTCACCTATAAAATTAATTATATTTTTTTTTAAAAAATTGATCTTAGTTAAAATATAAAATTTTGTCAACGATGTTTGTCATATTAATAACAATCGGATTTTATGAGATATATCTCATATATATTTAGAAATAGTCTATAAATATGTTTAATTATCACAATTTCAGAGTTCAACCGTACCTAATTGGTAATCTTTTTTTGCTATAAATATTTAGAAATTCTAATTACATATTTATCTCCTTGAGAAACAAAAATTTTATTGTTATAGCATTATTAAAAATTACATAAAAATTTTATGTCCAATTTTGTTTTATTATTTTTACTTGTTTGCTAGCAAGAGTGTAAAGAAAGCAAGTTTTTAATAGTGAAAGATAAGACAAAAAAAAACTAAACTAAATTATCATATTATAGAATAAGATTGATTGGATTAGAGGATTTTTGTCTACCTAAATCTGATTGAGATTAAATTCCAAGATGTTTTTAATATATTCAGATAATTATTGATGATTATCAAATAAAAATTATAAATCCGGGATACAACATGTTTTCTTTATAAAAGTCTTGCGCATGAAAAAAAAAATGAATGGATATAATATGGAAAAAGATATATACATGATAATAAATTTCATTTGATATATTTAATTATTATCAATATTAAATATTAAAATTAAATATATTTGATATATAGTATATATGTAAAATATGAGGGACGTGATGCGTTTAAACATAATTATCCATACCATAATTTTTTTTATATTTTAAAGTCCTTATAATTTCAACTAATTTCTAATTAGGTCCTATCATCCTTTTTTTTACGGGCAAAGTGTAAATTTAACAATAAATAATATCGCGATGTACATTAATAAGAAATGTCTATTTTCTGTTAAAAAAGGGCCAAGAATCAATTTTTTTCGTATCAATTTTGGCAACAATGTTGGTCATCCCTAACTTCCATCAAATTTGTTCTAGGTGTCATTAAAATTGCAATTAGAAGTTTCAAATGTGGCAGTTGAAGAAATAAATGGCTTCTTTAATTACCAAACCTACCACCTCTTCTTTGTTCTTCTACCGGGCACATATAGCCCCGACAAACGAGAAGCAAGAAGAGGATAGGAAGGAGAAGGCAAGAGAAAGGGAACTGGTTGGGAAGTTTGAGGCTAATGGCTTCATTGGCATCTTCGACAACAAAAAGATGTAGAAAAAGGGGTGTTTTGCTGAGACAACCAAGTTAAGAGGATGATGACTATGAAGCTCTTAGGAGGTTTTGCCACCACTGTAACATCCCACTTTTTGAGACCCTTACCTTACCGTACAATGGCCTTTGAAACAACTGACGTGTCTGTATGTCGAATAGAGAAAATTTAAAAATTTCGACACCAACAAACGGAGAAACAATTTTTCTCATTAACAGAGGTACAAAATCATAATCCATAAGATACACTGATCATATCGTACATGATTACATGCCAAGAACTAGGAAATATAACTCTATCTCTAAGCCCGTTCCCTTGCCTTGCCTCTTTCCGAACTGTCACCTGTATTGTGGAAAGGGTAAGGTGTTTTAGGAAACGTCAGTAACAGAATCATAACCAAAAACTATGTAATGCAATGCATGTCATGCTATAACCAATACTCATATTTTACCTCTAGTGTCCTCTCTCTCGGCACATACTGTGTATGGAGAGCCTACACGTGACTCAACTCAAACTCAAAGTCAAACAGCCAAGGCATAAACAGGGAGTCATACTTTTCATGCATACAAGCTAACACAACCAGAA
>JBAGKO010000004.1:6063120-6091801 GCA_037177275.1 Acacia concinna | reverse complement strand
AAGAACGATAGGTTGCCTCTATACTACATTTAGGTGCAATCTTCTGACAGATCGAAACAGGCGACAGTTTCGGTCCGATCAGTATTCATTTAGCATTGCCTTTCCCTTGCTAGGATCCAACAGTGCTGCATGTACCGTTTGTGGTTTTGACTCATCAGAGGTGGGTGCAACACCGACAAGGGGGCTTTAGGTTTGAAAATGCCTGACTTTGACCTAGTGACCATTGCATGGTCGTTTACATGTTCAGTATTCATCGTATGTTAAGGAGGAGAAAATTTTGGAAGAGTGGGATCATGTTGGTTAGAATGCAGAGATTGCTCTGATAGATTCGTAGGTAAAATAGAGGTGAATGGTGTTGACATTGGGCCAAAAGGAAGAAGGTCAACACCATCAAGAGAACACCCAGAAGTCAATGATGACGATGAAGATATCTTGCATAGTGAAGTAAATGGGAAGTCAGTTTCATTGAACACGACATGGTGAGATATATTCATCCTGCTGGAGGGGCTTAAACATTTGAACCCTTTATGTGAGCTACTGAGACCCATATGTTAACACATTTTTCAAAATGAAATTAAAGCTTATGTTGGTTGTATGGCTTCAAACAAGGAAAGCAAGCACATTTGAAAGTATGAAGCGTGAGATAATCAGGCTGTCGATGAAATAGAGATTCAAACAGAGATATATTGATGATTGGAGTAGCCAACCTATTGATCACATGAACAACCATAGAAAACGCCTCCCACCAATAATGAATAGGCATATGAGCTTGAGCAAGCATACTAAGCCCATTTTCAACTATGTGACAGTAATTACATTCGACACGGCCATTTTGAGCAGACGTGTGAGGGCATAGATGATGAAAAATAATCCTTGACTCCAATAGGAATTTTGAGAATGAGCGATATTCACCCCCAATCACTCTGCAATACTTTGATGGTTCTATTAAATTGGTTTTCAACCATATTTTTAAAATTTTTAAAAGCACCAAGTGCATCAGTTTTGGAGTGTAAAGGAAATAGCCATGAGAAGTGACTAAAGTCATTGACAAAGTAGATATAGTATTTATAACCATTGATCGATGTAATAGGGGCTGGGCCCCAAAGATCTGTGTGAATGAGATCTAATGGTATTGTGGCACGAGATGCTGAACTCTTGAATGGTAGTGCATGAGATTTTTCGTACTGACAAGCATCACAAAAATTGAACTTCTCATTACGAGGAATATTGATATTGTAAGAACCACTTAAGAGGGGGTGAATTGGGTGACAAATAAAATCTTATAGATTTTGAAAATCTTTTCGCATGTTAGCTAAAGTTGAGAGTATGAAAACAATGAATTATAAATACAAGGATACAATGTTATTGAATCAAGTTATATATACTGGAAATGTAAGAGATAAGGGAAGAGAGGTGACAAACAGATTTATCCTGGTTCAATCTTCCACTTGACCTACGTCCAGTCCTCAAGCTCCACTTGAGATTAGCAATTCACTATCTTCTTGTTTGAATTAGGCACAAGAGAAGCCACTACACTCCCTCAAGTTTCACCGATACTTGAGAACCTTTACAACCCATAAGTTTACTCGGGCACTTGTGAAGTCTTAGTAACTTTCTCTGAGTCACTCCCCCTTACAACCCGTAAGGATACAATTCAATGATAAGGATTTACAAGAAATATTCTCTCAGAAGAATAGATGAATAAACACTGAGGCTCAAAACGTAAGACTCTCTCTATGGTTATATTACATGATCATTGAGGAACAGGGAGTATGAGATATTAGAATCGGAGGGTTGGCATCTGGTTATTTTTCTTGTGTAAGCTCATGTCCATCGTCGTCTCTCGTCACTTTGAATGTTTCTCCTTTTATAGTTGGAATATATTTGATGACCGTTGGAGATAAAGAAGTAACCGTTGGATTTTGAGAAATATTTCTTCCTGTTGAAATATAGCCGTTGGAGATTTGCCAAAAATGTGCTTTTTGCAATCTTGTGTTTTATTCCATCTTTGAAGCTTCTAATCTATTCTTAAACATAAATGATAACTTGTAGAAGTGATTAGAATTAATGGGTATCATTAAAATGAATTCTAGAGATATTTGAAGAATTACGTTATGATGCTCTATTTTGATATTCACCATTTCCTTGAAGTTTTGATGCCAACCTTGAAGTAATCCAGTTATAGATTAGTAAACTCGAGGATTTTGTCACAGATTAACACATAAAGATTTAAGAAATGTTTCCTCGAGAATTTCACAATATATAATTACCTTATATTACCTTGAGAATGTGAATTATCCTTAAGAATGATAGCATATCTGAATTGTACCCTTGAGGACAAAGCCTTTCCTCAAGGTTACCTTTGAAAAAACATAGTTCATGATATGCTTACACCCTTGAGGTTAATACCAAACCTTGAGGATACAAGTTTTTAGACAAAACATAGTTCAGAGCATGTGTGAAAAAATTCTTACCACCCTTGAGATTAATGAGTACCCTCGAGGTTGCTCACCCTTGCAATGTTCTGAAAATACACAGCTAGGTTCCTTGATAGCCTTGTAGGGTTGCCTAACACCTTAACTTCCTCGAGGTCAGGATCCTTCCTCAAGGTTATGTAACATTGCCATGTTACAAGATGCAAAGCCAGGTTCTGAGGTTGCCTTACGAGGTTGTCTGAGATAGCTTTTCCCTCGAGGTCAGCAACTCTCCTCAAGGTTGCTTAACTTGCCAGGTTAGAAATTGCACGCCCAGGTTTCATCTTACACTAGCTTTACAAGCGAGATTTTGAGGCCCAGGTCGCAAGTACAAGATGATCACGTCGCGACACAAATATCCAGAGACTACATGAACAGAGGGGCTGCTATGTAACTTCACAACAACACATCAAGGTTGAGAGGTTACCTTGCAAGGTTGCCTTACAGGTAGCCAAGTTGACACGTTTCCTCGAGGGCACCCTCCTTCCTCGAGGAAACCCATACTGGCCAGTTAACAATTTTGCACAGCCAGGTTGCCAGTTACCTTGCCTTACTAGCAAGGTTCTGAGACGACTAAATTTACCATTCTAGCTCCAAATGTAGCAAATTATATATCTCTAGAAAGCTCTTTGAGTCCTCTTTCCAATGCAAAAAGAATCATCTTCAAATTCATTATATTCAGGAAGATATGAATTGAAGAACAAAGACTGATCTGGAATATGGGCAAGCCACAACGTCATTTTCTAAAATTCATAGTGCCCTCATATCTTCTTTTTTTATAATGAAATTAGATTCATTGGAAAGATATATGAATCTAGTTTCATACCCAAAAAGAATAATCTCAATTGGAGTTTTTGTTTGGGAGATATGATACAAACATCGAACCTTGTTTGGATTATCTGAAGCAAATTAAGTGTCAACTTTAGAAATTCATATCTCCTTCATCTGATATTGTTTCATCATGATATTAATGTCCATGTGTCTCATTTTAAGTATAGTTTCATATGAAATAAGAATCAGCTCAATCAGATATTTGGTTAAAGAGATATAGCCAAAATACCAAACCCCTATTTTTCTAACCGAAAACAGAACGTCCAGAAACACTCGTAACCTCGAGGGTACTCCATTTCCTCGAGGTTTTGCACTATTTTTTCAACTTCCCTTGAGGTTTCACCCTAACCTTGAGGTTGACATTTTCCTATAATCATTTTAACTTCAATTTGAGCCGTTCCAACCACCATTTGATCATAGATGCCTCTAATACCATATATACAGACTTGAAACTTGATATTCCCATTAGATCTTTACAAGTTCTTGTTTCTTCAATCTCTTCTCTTCTTTTACATGATTCTTCTCTACAATTTAGCTCAAAGAGAACTTCCTTCTTCATCATGACTTTTCTTCATTTGATATCTTCATTTTTCAACACCTTATATTGATCATACTCCACACTTCAACTTGATTATCTTTCAAATCTTAACTTGATATCATCTTCTTGACTAGTCTACATGATATTTCACATTCAACATACTATTTAGTCAATATAAGACAATAAATATATCATACAAACTTTTTACTCTTAATATGATGCATCTATATTTGACATCATCAAAACTAATCTTATATCTAACAGCTTCCCAATGAATTTCTTTGATAACATCATCCAAAGCTTCCAACAGCCTTGGGCCATAGCTATTTATACTTCCTTGAATTAACCTTATTCTCAATGCTCCTAATAGCAACTTTAATTTTGAGAATTTGAGACAAGTCCATCTTGGTGTCCTTCTGGAGCCTTAAAGGTATAGAATTAGAGTATTTCTTTAATGACTTAACATGGAAATGACATAGATTTGGAGTGTGGCAAGGTTTCTATTTCAAGACATTCTCAGAATGAGTAGTGGGCATTAAGTAAAAAAACAGATGACCAGAACAAAAGAAGAATCACATCACTAGCAAATAAATCTATCAGAGAGAAGGTTAGTGCATTGGCTTTAGGAGATGCCTTGTTTTTTAGCGAGATTGCCTTGTTCATCTTTTTCATATCCATATCTATGCACTCCACCTTCTTGTATAATCTTGGCTTCATAAATTCCCCCAACACCTTTGCCCTCGATCGCCCCGTGAAGCTCATTTTCAATAGCACCCTCTCTGTCGGTGCACAGTTCACGCTGATAGCCAAAGAGATAAAGGAAAATTCTTTGATAGATCATATTTATTTGTTATAGATAGCTGATGCTAGTAGTATAAAATGGCAAAGTGAAAATAAACAAAATTCCAATATGCTTTACACTGACTATTCAAGGACTAATTTTTTACATTAGAAGTTTTAAGAAATAGCATTGATATTCATCTATAAATAAACATATTTGCATAGTATAGTATACATCAATGCATTACTTGCATCCTCTTGACTTATTAGGTATGAACTTATCCGTACAAGAACTCACAAAGTCACCCAGAATATAGGAAAGCCAACATCATAAATGCATAAAGATGACTTCACTACTTGGAGAACCGATGCATATGCAAGATAAGCATATAGAAAAACATACCATAAGCACTTTCAGATATTTCTAAAAGCCTATAGGGTAGCTTCTTATAAAAGAACTTCCAAAACAACGCCATTGTCTTTTAAGATCTGCCGTGGACACCTATAACTGCCCTAATTAACCCACATTTCGTTTGAGCTAAGAATCAAAGCAACTCGAACAAATAGCTGGATCACGTGAATGCCACATAACAGAAATTGAATAACAATTTATGAAGTGAGTGTGTGCATTCAAGGCCAGAATAATGAATTTTGCTAGGTCTCGAAGGAACATTTTCTAGGCATTATGCTTCTCTCCACATGCACTTTATGCATCTAACGAATAGGGAGGCTAGAGCTTTTTAAAAGTGAGCAGCGAAAAAGAAAAAAAGTGGAATGAAGCAATGGAGGGAGAAAAAGGGCTTCAACAAAAGAGAAATACAGGTAATTATGGGGGAAATTTCAAAATTTAAAACAAACATAGGTTGGGCCCTCTTTTTATGTGTAAACTGTGAAAGTATTTGTCAGAGAAGCAAGCAACAAACACCACGCATACAAGCAACATTAAATGCACATTTAATGCATAGGGTTATAAAAATAAATAAAGAATATTAGACAATATAAAAAATTGTATAATTTGAAATTTGAAAATATGGTAAAAATAGGACCCACGTTTATCTGTAAAGATTGACTCAAAGTTAACAGTGATTGAGCAACCCAATAAATGGAGACAACTTGGATGAATAGTAATATGAGTGTAGAGCCGTGGTTAAGCTGATGAATGGAGATGGCTACACTAAACAGAATTTATATGTATATATTGAATATTGATATTGATATCATACTAACCCAATTTAAATTATTCTCAGCAATCCAATTTTTAGGGAAAATGATGTTTTGGTCTCAGCCAACAGACTTTACAGCAAAACAATCCCGTGAAATCGCAAAATTGCAAAAAAAGTCCTAAAGTTGTCACGCCACAGAGTTGTTAATGACAACAGAATTTTTGAATATTTTGTTGTCATTAACAACTCTATGTGGCGTATTGACAATTTTATAAGACTTTTTTGTAATTACGCGATTTCACGTGAAACTTTTTTATAAATAAGTGAAATTCACGAGATTATTTTGTTTTAAAGTTCTTTTATTGGGAATAAATTGTAATTCTCCTTTTTTATTTTTTAAGGGGCATTTTTTATTTTGGATTTTTTTTCTTCAAACAAATATCGATAAATGCCGTGTCGTCTGAGCATTACCCCAATGAGGTCAAATAATATATATCGGCTTCGTTTGTTCCTTCCCGTCCCCTTCCACGGGATCACTGGTCACTGAGTATTTCTGTTGCAGAATGGTGCCTCTCAGAATTCTTCTCTTCTCTTTCTTCATCTTGTTCGCCCCTGCCTTCCAATCCCAGGTCTCCATCTCTCTCAACTCAACCACTCTGTCAAAATCCAGCGATTCCCTCCTCATCAAATGGTCCGGCGTCGACTCGCCCTCCGACCTTGATTGGCTAGGCATATACTCCCCTCCTGACTCTCCCAACGATCAATTCATCGGTTACGTCTTCCTCTCCAAATCACCCACTTGGAAATCCGGGTCGGGCTCCATTTCCCTCCCCCTCGTCAACCTCCGATCAGGCTACTCCTTCCGGATCTTCCGTTGGACCCGCTCTGAGGTTGACCCGACTCGCCTTGATGAAGACCACAACCCCTTGCCCGTCACGGCGCACCATCTCGCCTCCTCCGAGACGGTATTGTTTCAGTCGGGTCGTGGGCCGGAGCAGATTCATTTGGCCTTTACAGACAACGACGATGAGATGAGGGTGGTGTACATCACGGAGGATGCAAGAGAGACCTATGTGAGGTATGGGGAGAGCGAGAGGAAGTTGGATGGTGTAGCACTAGCGCTTTTGAGGAGGTATGAGAGGGAGCACATGTGCGACTCGCCGGCGAACGGAAGCATCGGTTGGCGTGATCCTGGATATATACATGACGGGGTTATGACGAACTTGAAGAAAGGAGTGAGATATTATTACAAGGTAAACTATCACCATGATGCATTTGATAAATTGAATCTATCAATTTCGAAGGATTTTGATCTGTAATTCACTGTATTTAGTATTTACCAATGTTTTTCTGTTTTGTTTAATTTTTTGGTTGTTAAGCTTGGTGCTGTGAAGCTGCTATTTTGAGCTGTACTCTATTTTAACTGCCTATTTACAAATTGGTTTGCTTCCCACGTCTCAACAAGCCCTATCCCCTTTTTAAAACTTCCTCCTTAACTTCCTTTTTAAAATTTTTCCTTCTTAGGGAATTCCTCAACGGTGAATGTTCTATTATATACTAAATTGGTTATGCCTTGAGTCTTATTGATAAGTAGGTTGTTACTTCTTGCTGCTTACTTTGATATACTGGTTCATTTGCATTTAACCGTGGTGCTTTAGTGGTGGCTCTTGAACTTTATATTACAAAACTATGCATTTGAGCATTTGTGTGTCAATAAATGAATCTGTTATCTTCTTGATTGCCCTGTACTTTGATACCTCTAGTTGGTTAATTTGATGATATACTCATTTATTGACACTTGGTTGTGGTAAATCAATGGTGGCTTTTGAACATGGAGTTGCAAAGCTGCTGTGTTTGAGCTTGCATTTATTGTTATGGATGTTGACTTTTTTTCCTTTTGGTCGGTCAAAAAAGTAGTGTTACTTAAGCATCTGGAATACATGTGTGTTTTCTAGTCTCTTCTGTTAATTTTCTTTTTCTCAAGTATGTTTAAGAATGAAAAATCCCTCTGATTTATCCATTGTTGGTTCTCCCATATATTTACTTCTTTGTTTCATGATTAGTTTGGCTCATGTTTGATTCACTTTTAAAACCAAGCTATTTTAATCTTGCTCATATTTAGTTTAATTACATAAAGTAGTAGTGTATTGACTCAATGCTGCTAGAAAGCCTTACGCCACTTACTCTTGAGATCTTCATCTGCTGTTTACCAGGTTGGAAACAATCATGGAGGTTGGAGTGAAACTCACAGCTTTGTGTCAAGGAATGGTGACTCTGATGAAACAATAGCTTTCCTCTTTGGTGACATGGGCACTGCTACTCCTTACAATACATTTCTGCGTACACAAGACGAAAGCATATCAACAATGAAGTGGATACTCCGTGATATTGAAGCTCTAGGTGATAAGCCAGCATTCATCTCTCACATTGGAGATATTAGCTATGCCAGAGGATACTCATGGTTGTGGGACCATTTTTTCACTCAAATTGAGCCAGCTGCAGCCAAAGTGGCATACCATGTTTGCATTGGTAATCATGAGTATGACTGGCCCTTACAGCCATGGAAACCTGAGTGGGCTAATTATGGAAGAGATGGGGGTGGTGAGTGTGGTGTACCTTACAGTCTAAGATTCAATATGCCTGGAAACTTTGAGGAACCCACTGGAACTGAAGCCCCAGCAACTCGGAACCTCTATTACTCATTCGATGTGGGAGTAGTGCATTTTGTGTACTTCTCAACCGAGACCAATTTCCTTCCTGGTAGCAGTCAGTATAACTTCTTAAAGCATGATTTGGAATCAGTTGATAGGGATAAGACTCCTTTTGTAGTGGTCCAAGGGCACCGTCCCATGTACACGACAAGTAACGAAATTAGAGATGCTGGATTGAGAGCAAAGATGCTGGAGCACTTGGAACCTTTGTTGGTGAAAAACAATGTGACCCTAGCTTTATGGGGCCATGTTCATAGATATGAGAGATTTTGTCCTCTTAACAACTTCACTTGTAGTAACAGTGTGGATCAAAAAGGGGAGGGCTCAGAAGCACATACTGTTCATATTGTAATTGGCATGGCAGGGCAAGATTGGCAACCCATCTGGGAACCCAGACCTGACCACACTACGGACCCCATCTATCCCCAACCAGCAAGGTCTCAGTACCGTGGGGGTGAGTTTGGGTACACCAGATTGTTTGCTACGAAAGAGAAGCTTGTGCTTTCTTATGTTGGGAACCATGATGGTGAGGTGCATGATAAGGTAGAAATTCTAGCATCTGGAGAAGTTATTAGTGGTGGTACCAAAGATCGAGGTGAATGGACATTTTCATGGTATCTTAAGGCAGGAAGTGTGGTGATACTTGGGGCCCTCATAGGCTACCTTCTTGGTTGGTTATCACATGGCAAAAAGAAGTCTGAGGCTAGAGGTAATTGGACTCTTGTGAAGACTGAGGAAACATAAAATTATAAAATGGTGCATTGTGATCAAATGAGAAACTCTTAAGTAGACCCCACCTTACAGAAATTAATAGTTGGTTGTTTTGGAATTTTAAGATATTTCTCTGACAGAACCAAAGCCACTTGGATCCACTATTTAATTGTAAGATTCTGTATCTGAGGCACATTTTCTGACAGAACCAAAGCCACTTGGATCCACTATTTAATTCTGTTAGATACGAGTTCCAAAAGGTATAAAGATGATATGGTACTGATGTGAACAAAATGCACTAAACAATATAGGCTGATGTAAGTGTATTCTTATTTATTGAGAGCAGGCCTTTGTTTTACTCGAAATAGTCTCATGTTTTTAATTTCACCTTCAGGTACTGGTTTCTTATTGAATATACTTAAAATGTCTTGTAATAATGTATAATACCTACCTTTAATATAAGACATATTTATCTAATTTTAATTAAAAAATAATAACAACAATAAAACCTTATACTGTCTAAGTGGGGTTGACTACATCAATCACACAATACCATTGTGCTTTGTCGAAAGCTGGTCATTAGATAGATTATTGATTGAAAGATCTCTCTCGTCAACCTAATTCAGTGTTCATTTAGCCTTGTGCTATCTCTTTTTACATGATTCCATGCTACTTGATAAACCTTGCTTATCAGTGCACTCAATGGTGTTCATTGGATATTACCAAATCACTTCAAACCATTTTATTCCATTTTTTCTTCAATAAAGATCACTCCAACTCATTCACATATATGATTATTATGAATCTTATATTTACTTGTGTGATCACACATCCATCTTAACATTCTCATTTCGTCTATTCCCATTTTATGTTCATATTGTCATTTTAAAGCCCAATCCTTATTACCATATAGAATTGATGGTTTTATAATAGTACAAAAGAATTTCTCTTTTACTCTATTAGATACTCTCCTGTTACAAATAATTTCAATAGATTTTCTCTATTTGCCCCATGCAACTTGAATTATATAATTAACATATTCATCAATTTCACTATCTTGTTATACAATTGATTCTAAATATATAAATTTTGTCTCTCGCGGAATTGGCCCCATCCCTCCAGAAAAAAAAAAAAAATCTAACTTCCACTTCACTTTCAATTTGCCTCTTATCAAAGTTGCATTACTTATATTTAATTTTGCTCCTACTCAAATGAAAGCCCCTTAGCTCCAGAGTCTATCTCCATATCTCAAGTTTAGTATTAATTTCCTCCCCTAGATTCAACCAACATAACTATATCATTAGCAAAAAGCATGGATTTAAGGATTTCCTCTTTAATAGACTCAATTAAAACATCTACTATTAGACTAAGTAAATAAGGGATCAAAGCTAATATCTAATATAGACTAATTCTTGTAGAAAAATTCTCTATCTCACCTCTAGACATCCTAATAACATTGGTTGTTACCCCTATACATGCCTTGAATGACTTTAATATATGCAACACACATCCCTTTCTTTTCTAAGACTTTCAAAAGTACATCTTGAGACACACGGTCATATACTTTTTTTTCTAAATTAATGAAAACCATATGCAAATAATTTCTTTTGCTTCCATACTTTTCTATTAGCCTCTTTAATAAGTAAATCACTTATATTGTAGACCTTCCCTGCATGAATCCAAATTATTAGTTCTAAAAAACAATAGCCACCAACCTCAACCTATGTACAATCACATTTTCCCACAATCGTTTCTATTGTGGACCTTCTTGGAATTAATATAATTTGATTAGATTAAGAAAATAGTTAAATTCGTTAATATGATTTTTTTTTTTTAAAACATCGTAATCATCTTCCTTATTTTCCTCTCTCCCTATATTATAGTTAATGGAGCATAAATAACAATAAATTGAAAAAATGTTAACAAATATAAAAAGCACGTTTTATACTTATGATCAAAATTAACTCGATAATTAATTCTTCTTTTAAGTATCGAAGGGAGTACTTCAAATATCAATACTACCAAGTAATTGTCATGATACACACAAATTCTCTTCTCCTGTTCAATTGGATACTTTCCACTTTTAAAAATTATTTTTGAAGTTATACCGTTGTATTAGTTAAAGCGGGAAGCAGATTTCTTCATTGGCTCTTTCTCCTCATCTTTCTCATAAGCCAATCTCAGCCCTTCATTTATAGATATCATAGGCATCTATTTTTTATTTTTAAAAATTTATTGGTTAGATGTAAGGATAAGGAGAAAGATGAGGAGAGAAACCTAACCCGTTAAAGCGGGCAAAGTGAAAAACCAAATTGGGTTGCATGAGAAATCTCATACTGGTTAATAATCACTGCTTCTTCTTCTTCTGGCTCAAAACACAGCCTCTCTCACTCCTCATGACAAGCCATGGAACAAGTTTGCATCATAGAAAAAGCCAAGTTTAAACATCTAAGCGACAAATAAATAGTTCTACTTTGCTTTTTGGCTCCCTAAGGGAGAATCAAGTTACCATTACTATTAGAAACGATACATTCTATTAATATCGAGTTGGTATAGTGATATAAGCCATTGTTAGATCTCTTTTAACTTTCGAGTTGAGTCCTAAACGAGACGCATAATATCAAGAGAGGGGCAGCCACAAACCTTAAACCTAATAATAACATCATAAAAAAAGAAACAAAACACTATTATTCAACACGACAAAGATAAAATAACATACCATAATTCAAGACTTGTCTGATACAAGATCACAGTTACATGGTTGCAAATGAAGCCAAGTCCCGGTGGCTCCTGAGCTTCGAACCTCAATCATTCCACCAACCACTCCCGATGTCCTTTTACTGCCACAAACACTTCCCGGAAAGTCTTGCACGTCATAATACGTTTACGACACCACAAAACCAGCTTAGGATCGGAAACAATTTCCTCCATTCTTAGAAGTTCGGCCATAACCCCACGAATTGATACATCATAATGGTTCTCTTGGCTTACTTCTTCTTCATCATTAGTCTCACTTAATGCTTCAGTGTTTGTGATTAAGTTCATAGCTTTAAGCTCTTCTTCATTATCCCCTGATCCTTCTTGTTTGTCTGATTGAACGGAGACACTGGGAGCGTCCTCCACCTCACTCTCAGGCTGGCTATAAGATGATCCGGATGCCATCACATGAAAGGCTTATAAAAATAGAGAATAAGTGAATGACATTAGATAAAAACAAGCACCTCTGTACGAATTAATGAGTAAAAAAAAATCAAACCCCAATCACATTTACCGGGGGATCCAAAAAAATCATCCCAATCTTTTAGACATAGCAATAGCACCTATAAATATATGCAAACCAAAACAAATTGATATAGGGTTAACATCCAATTTTACTCTTGAGAGTTTTCTCATGAAGTTGTTGTTGGAACAAGTTCACCCAAGTATTAAACAAGAAATTATTCATGTTACTATTAAAAAAAGGAGATGTTGCTACTTCACAAACCATAACCAATAATCAGGCATACCTCAATTTTTTTTATATGCATTTGTTGGTTCAGAAGGTGTTGTTTGAATAGTTGCCTTCCCTTTTACCACTTAGGCCTAACTTTGCCCTCTGTTTCTTATGCTGCTTCTCATTTGTCTTGGATGCCTTGCCTGTTCAGATATCAAACATTAAATTTCACATGATTTACTTTCAACTAAATTCATATTAGTAAAATAAGATTCATTGGATGGCAAAATAGAAATGTTCAAATAAATCATGTTATTTGCTTTCTAGATTTATGTGCTATATGCATAAGAATCTATTCTAGTTTATTACTTCTCAATATATATATATATATAGACACACACACAAGGATAACTAGATACATGAAACTCTTACTATAACCAAGATATGGGGGAAGACAAAATAAATGTCATTGTTTATCCATGATTTCGATATAGGTTTTGTGTCTCTTTACTAATTTTTAGGATTTCATGGTTTTGATCCTCACACAATGGCCTATAGAGTTATTCTTGTTTACTAGCCTAAAAAAGTTTGTGTCAGTAAATTAATTATTTTTAATGTCATATTTGAATGTAAGATAATACATGGCTAAGATTTTTGAAATCATGAGGTACACTAAAGAAATTAGGCATGAGAGCTTAAAAGCAAAACTTGGTGTAATTACAGGGCCTTTAATCTTCCTGGTTGTCTTTGGCTTCTAGAGCTTAGAGAACATGCCACCAAGTTTGTTTATCAATTTTTCACCCTAATGCATAGAATGTATGTTTAAATAAATATTATAAGCTATTAAAAAAAAAGTCAGGAAACAAAAGGAGAAACACTCCACAAACTAATTTATCTAACTTATAAATTTGTATATAATCAATTGTTATACAGGGATATTTAAGGGAAATCATGCCACATTTATTATAATTAACTAATGTGTCCAATTTCCTTAATTTACTCAAATTAGTTAAGTGACTCTTATATTGAAAATGGGAGGGAGTACTAAATTTCAGCAATTCTATAGCCAAAAGTCATAATTTGGCTTAACACATCAAAATCCTTCTCTTTTAGACTTCAACCTATTCAAAGTTTGTTGTATCATCACTACACTATATAGTATTCTAAGACTAAGAGATTAAATTCCCAATTAACATCTAAATAATACATTAAATCAAACACTAAAGAAATTGCATATAAATTAAATCAATAGAACAAGTAGCCCTATCCCACTAGGCAATATTGGCTACATAACACACCATTTAGTTTTATCAACAGCCAAATCTTTGGTTATGTTGTTACCAAGAGGTCCCACTTCTTAATTGGATATAAATTAATCAATAATGAAATGAAATTTACCCAACTCAAATCTTTCTCGGTCTCAACGATCATATTGTCAGTCTTGTGGACTTGCTCACCCTGCTAGTGCAGCATGTCAAGGGTCCTTGTAGCATCCCCTCTGATGTCCTCAGCTATCTTCAGACAATTGTTAATATCCTTTGTTGTCTCTTCAAACTTATACACAGCATAGTTTTCCAGCTCTTGGACCCTCTGGTTCTCTAGGCCCTCACAGTTCTTGAAATCATTCTTGTACCTGTTTTTAGCAGCAGCAGAGGAAGATGATGATGTGGCACAAGCCTTTCTTCCCCAATCGTCGTCATCGTCGTCGTTGTCATCAAAGTAGTTTCCTTTGGATTTTGGTGCTGGTAAGATTGGTTCTGAGGTTGTTCTTCCTTCTGGCTTAAGGGTTGTCTGAGAAGGAGAAGGAGATACTGAGACTGCAAAGTTCTCCTCCTTTGAGGATGCTTTCCTAAACCCAAACATTTTCACAAATAGTTACAGAACCAACCACTTTCTCTAACAACATGAAAATAAACACAAAACTCCAATGCAAATTAATAAGAAACTGTCAAATGATAATAATCAAAAGTGTCCTTAAAACTTCAAAGAATAACGCAAAGATAAAGATTCATAATGTAAGATTCTCAAGATTCTTAATATACCACCAAATTCATGTTACTAAGGGCAATATGATATCTTGGATATTACTACATAATAGTATTCAAGAAACTCAGAAGTATATATAATCTACTGGCGTATATAATGGAACAATGAAAATTTTCAAACATTAACTATCTTCATACCCAAGATACGAGAAGACACAATGAACATAATCTATAGAGAAACCCCATGATAATAATAAAAAACAAAGTGGTAGCAAGAGAAAAGTATTGACCCAAATTTAGTAGAATTGATCCTTGATCGCTAAGAAACCTAAGCGTGGATGAGGAAAATGTAGATAAACTCCTCATATATACAATGAAATCAAAATGCACATGTGTATTGAATCAGACCAAGTAAGAACAATGAAAGTAAAGAAACCCATTAGCAAAACCATAGAACAAGACAAAATTGAGAGGACCTTAAGGGAAACTAAACCAAATGTAAAGAAAGCAGATTTGGCTACTTGAAATCTGGTGGGAAGAATAAACGAAATCAGAGTATAAATTGGGTTATAACTAACACAAACCCAGGACCCAATGATCAATTGGTTTGTGTATGAGATAAAAATAAAGACAATTTCAAAAATAGAAGGAGATTAGGTAAGTGCCCGTCTTTCATAAAAAAAGAGAAGAAATTGAATAGGAGGGAAAAATCCGTGCAAAAGTATGAGACTTTCTAATATTAAATTTTTTTGTCAGGCTTTGGTGTGATTTTCTCTAACGTTTCCCCTCTAATCCTCTTTAACTAAATTATGTTATCAAAAAGGTAATGAAATTGGTTAAACGCAATAAAGCTTAGGAAAAATTGCCCATAAATCCCTATCTGAAAATTTATTTATTAATGTCAAGCCTCATGGCTACACATTTATTACTCTCTTAGTATATTTTTATAATCATACCACCTAACATAGAGTATGTTAATTCACATATACTACTATCACAATTAACACCTTCAGGGACAATGCTCCTCATGCGATATATGGGAGATATAACTTGTTAATGCATGGACTTGAAAGTTGTAATTAAATTAAGGGTAAAAATGAAAACATGAATTAAATTTTCAAACAATTATACAAAGTGCTCATTTGGTCCTATTTATAAGTCCCTTCCAACATGTGGACTAAGAAAACCCTAAAACCCATTAACTCTTCCAAAAAATATTAATAATTTCAATTTTATCCATATTTAATATACATTATATGTTATGAGAACAAAGTTGACATGATAATAAACTATGAGTAAAATAGTACATCAAAATAAATAAAAAATTTACAGATGTGAATTATAAACCCCCCCCCCCCCAGGAGTATAACTCATAAGAAGAATAAGCCTTATTCCAAAAAAGGAAAAACTTGTAATTTTCATATAGGATGGGAAGGATGATTCATTCGTCCTTTTTTCAATAACTTTTTGGATACCAATTAAATTCTTTTTGCTAAGCATAGGTCAATGGGCAATCATATCATGTTTGAGGTACTGTTAAACATTAACTATAAAACTAAATTTATATATGCACAAATTCTTAACACCAACTAGAGTCAAGAATACAAGCTACCATAGGCTGAATGCTGCAGGCTGGCATTGAGTTGAGATGGTGGGCTCTTTTACTTGTCATCAAAGTACATGCACATATGTAGATAGATTGAAGTATCTTGCATACACCAAGAATATATATCTTTTTTAGTCTCTCTCTCACATCTCTCAATTTCATTCATATATGCATGTGATCGTATGGCAAGGAACTATTCCTCCCAATCAACCAATATTTCACTCGAACATTGATGGAAGAATATACTGTACATCTTAATTGAGAAGAAAGTTTGCATGACTCCAAAAAATGAGAGGGAAATACATGGAAAAATTATAGTTAGGTCCCAATTAAGTAATATAATATTTGAAAAGTAACATAATTTGTCAATGGTAGCTCATTCATTTTTCATTGACAAGCTATGTGACTTTTCTTATTTTAGTTTTTTAATTGGGACATTGGCGTCATTTTCCCAAAATACATTAAATTGGAGGGGGAAATCTAGGGGGTAGCAAATTTAATATCATACAAAATTCACAATCAATAGCAGGAATTTTGTTTTTTTTTTTTGTAGCAAATTTAATATCATACAAAATTCACAATCAATAGCAGGAATTTTGTTTTTTTAAAAAAAAAACAGTATTACAAGGGCAAAAGATCATTCAATAGCCTCTTCAAAAGATGCTAACTCATACAAAAATTATAATCAATAGCAGGAATTTTGTTTTTTAAAAAAAACACTATTACAAGGGGGAAAAGATCATTCAATAGCCTCTTCAAAAGATGCTAACTTGCTAGCAGTTTACGTGCACTCTGGTTAGCACCTTTCACTCGAGAATTCAATTCATCCACATCATCACTAAGATGATCAAGAGCTTTATTTTGCCTGCAATAAGCCATTTAGTATATGAAATCACCAGTCAAGCATTGTATGTATGTATGTATGTATGTATGTATGTATGTATGTATGTATGTATGTATGTATGTATGTATGTATGTATGTATTACATAATGCGTAATTATTTGTATTTTGCATTTTAATATGATTTCCTAAATATGTATGTATTACATAATGCGTAATTATTTGTATTTTGCATTTTAATATGATTTCCTAAATTCACATATGATCATCATTTATATTTCTCTAACATAGCTTAATTATATGATAAAAAACACTATAAATTGTTAGGGATTACTTATAACTAAGCATTAAAAAGGACTTAAGGAGTATAACATCATAGCACAGTTATTTTCACCTGTTAAGTTCAGTTCCCATGTCAACTGCTATACCCTTTAAATCTCCCAAGATATGACTTAGATCATCAAGTGCATTATCTTGTTTGTTCTTCTCCATCTGTGTGCAAACCATTTTGTGAGATATTCCTAAAAGGAGATGTTGCTGTTTCACAAATCATAACCAATAATGAGGCATACCTCAATTTTCTGATATGCATTTGTTGCTTCAGAAGGTGTTGTTTTAGAAGCTACCTTCCCTTTACCACTTAGGCCTAGCTTTTCCCTTTCTTTCTTATGCTGCTTCTCATTTGTCTTGGATGGCTTGTCTATTCAGATGTCAAACATTAAATTTCACATGATTTACTTTCAACTAAATTCATATTAATAAAATAAGATTCATTGGATGACAAAATAAAATGTTCAAATAAATCATGTTATTTACTTTCTAGATTTATGTGCTATATTGACCATTATGCAATATGCATCAGTATCTATTCTAGTTTTTTACTTCTCAATATATATATAAGGACAACTAGATACATCAAACTCTTACTGTAACTAGGATCTGGGTTTGGCAAAAAAAAAAAAAATGGATATGAGGGAAGGCAAAATTTTCGTCACTGTTGATCCGTGATTTTGATTTAGGGTTTGTGTGTTTTTATTATTTTCTAGGATTTCATGATTTTAATCCTAACACAATGGCCTATAGAGTTATTCTTGTTTGCTAGCTTAAAAAATTTAGTGTTAATAAATTAATTTTTTTAATGTCATATATGAATGTAAGAGAATTTATGGCTAAGATTTTTGGAATCATGAGGTACACTAAAGAAATTAGACATGAGAGCTTAAAAGCAAAACCTGGTGCAATTACAGGGCCTTTGATCTTCTTGGTCTTCTTTGGCTTCCAGGGCTTAGAGAACATGCCTCCAAGATTGTTCATCATTTTTTCACCCTAATGGACAAAATGTATGTTTAATAAATATTATAAGCTATTAAAAAGAAAGTCAAGAAACAAAAGGAGAAATACTCCACAAAGTAAGTTATCTAACTCACAAATTGGTATATATTCAATTGTTATACAAGGATATTTAACGAAAATCATACAACATTTATTATAATTAACTAATGTGTCCAATTTCCTTAATTTACTCAAATTAGTTAAATGACTCTTATATTGAACGGGTGAGAGTGCTAAATTCCATCAATTCTATAGCCAAAAGTCATAATTTGGCTTAACACTTCAAAATCCTTCTCTTATATAGACTTCAACCTATTCAAAGTTTGTTGCAACATCACTAGACTGTATAGTATTCTAGGACTAAAAGATTAAATTCCAAGTCAACATCTAAATAATACAATAACACAGGCACTAAAGAAACTACATATAAATTAAATCAATACAACAACAACAAGCAGCCCTATCCCACCAAGTAATATTGACTACAAATATTGCACATGCCATTGAGATTTATCAACGGCCAAATCTTTGGTTAAGTTCTTAACCAAGAGGTCCCACTTAATTGGATATGAAGTAATCAATAAGGAAACGAAATTTACCCGACTCAAATCTTTCTCCGTCTCAACGATCATATTGTGAGTCCTGTGGATTTGCTCACCTTGCTGGTGCAGCATGTCAAGGGTCCTTGTAGCATCCCCTCTGATGTCCTCAGCTATCTTCAGACAATTGTTAACATCCTTTGTTGTCTCTTCAGACTTATACACAGCATAGTTTTCCAGCTCTTGGACCCTCTGGTTCTCTAGGACCTCAGAGTCCTTGAAACCATTCTTATACCTGTTTACAGTAGATGAAGATGATGATGTGGTAGAAGCCTTTCTTCCCCTTCCCCAATCGTCGTCGTCGTCGTCATTGTCATCAAAGCAGTTTCCTTTGGATTTTGGTGCTGGTAAGATTGGTTCTGAGGTTGTTCTTCTTTCTGGCTTAAGGGTTGTTTGAGAAGGAGAAGAAGATACCGAGATTGCAAAGTTCTCCTCCTTTGGGGATGCTTTCCTAAACCCAAACATTTTCACAAACAGTTACAGAACCAACCACTTTCTCTTACAACCTGAAAATAAACACAAAACCCCAATGCAAATAATAAGAAACTGCCAAAGGATAATAATCAAAATTGTCCTTAAAACTTCAAAAAAAAAAAAAGGAAAGATAAAGATTCATTATGTAAAAGATTCTCAATATTCTTAATACCACCAAATTCATGTTACTAATTAAGGGCAATCTGATATCTTGGATATTACTACATAATAGTATTCAAGAAATTTAATGGATACATAATTAAGTATATATAATCTGCTGGCGTATATAATGGAACAATGAAAATTTTCTAACAATAACTATCTTCATACCCAAGATACAAGAAGCACAAGGAACAAAATCTATAGAGAAACCCCATGAAAATAATCAGAAACAAATTGGTAGCAAGAGAAAAAGTATTGACCCAAAATTAGTAGAATTGATCCTTGATCGCTAAGAAACCTAAACGTGGATGAGGAAAATGTAGATAAACTCCTCATATATACAACGAAGATCAAAATGCACATGTGTATTGAATCAAACCAAGTAAGAACAATGAAAGTAAAGAAACCCATTATCAAAACCACAGAACAAGATGAAATTGAGAGGACTTTAAGGGAAATTAAACCAAATGCAAAGAAAGAAGATTTGGCTACCTGAAATCTGGAGGGAAGAAGAAACAAAATCAGAGTATAAATTGGGTTATATCTAATACAAACCCAAGATCCAATTATCGATGGGTTTGTGTATGAGATAAAAATGAAAACAATTTCAAAAATAGAAGGGTATTAGGTAAGTGTGCGTCTTTCATAAAAAAGAAAAGGGAAGAATCCGCAAAATTTTCCAAACCATTCCTATAAACTTGTTACTCTTGAGCAATTTAATCAAGGCCTTCTTCAACACCCTGTCATTCTTGGGAAATAAAATTTCTTCTCTATTGTTCATCTTTCTTTTTTTTTGTTTAGTTTTCAGCCCTATTATCCATCTTTTATTATAATAAAATGGACCAATTTGATACTCTCTCCATTCCTATTTATTTTATGTAATTTAAAATATTTATTATAATTAGTTATTTTTCTTGCCCTATAATTATTTAATGATGTCCTTATTAAAATAGAGATATATAAATAAGCGAACTAACTTGGTCAATTTCTCTAAATAGGGGTACTACTGAAGAAAGTTTCTGTCTATTACTACATATTTAAAGTTGTTAATTAAATTTATTTACTATCTTTGATATTAAAAAAACTTATATTTATTCTTAAGTTCTCCTAATTAATTAAAACATATTTAAATAAGTTTTTTTAAATAAAAAAAAAGGGCGGCAGGACTAATCAGTTGAATTCCTAATTCAGCGTTTGTTTAAAAATTTTATTTTTCATCTCAAATTTTGTCAGTATTATTAATTATCAGATAGTAAGAGAAAAATTAGAAAAGACCATATTTACATCAAGTTCTCCTATTACACATGACTATGTCTTCTATTTTTTTTTATATAGATATATAGTTAAATTATTATAATTCAAAAATAAGATATATAGTCACTAGTGGTGTTCTCAATTTTATCACATCCCTGTCATCCCGTTCCGATCCTGATTATTTTGGAACAGGATAATTCTGTCCCGAACAATTTGGGACGGGACAAAAGTGGGACAAGACAAGAGACGTGCTTTGTCCCATCCCAACCTTTAATCCCATCTAGAAATCATTTTCTTATTATGTTAATTAACATAAATAATATATTAATATTTGTATTTTTTATCAGGAAATTTAATATTTTAATTAATATATAACTAATATATTTTTATATCAGTATTATTTATAATGATGTTACCATATAATTTTTAGATATATATTATCATATATCAAATTTATTTTTAATGTAAAAACTTTATTAAATATACGAATATATTTTTTTAGATAAATATTAGTTATATAAAAGAATATCTTCATATAATATTTTTAGCAAGATAAATGGTCTTAAAAAAACATAAAAGGGACATCCTGTTATCATTCCAATCTCGTCTCAATCACAGTGTCATCCCGATCCGGTGGGAATGGGACGGGACACGGAACTATTTTGTTGTACCGGTCTTTTTGTGGGTCAAAACACAGAATATGCCTGTCTCGTCTCATCCCATGAACACCTATAATAGTCACATGTGATTGAAGAATTTAGTGAAATAGATATAAGGAACTTTACCTTAATATTTTTTAATTAAAAATATCTTTATTTCCTTGAAAATCATTTGCATCAACTAGAAGAGCTTTAGCTAGCATATTTCCAACATCTTTTTTTTTTTTTACACAAGCATCTTTTCAACATTATTAGTCGGTTATCTAACAAGATTTAATAATGATGTTATCAAACTTTTCTAATATTACCTCTTCTTCTGTAGTACCCTTCTCCCTTTTCATTTTATTATTACTAATTATCTATATCTATATTATGAAGGTTCTATAAAACTTATTCTTTACTAATATCATTTTAACTTTCATAAAAAGGAGTAAATAATGTCGAAAAAAAAAGAATAAATAAATAAAATTATTATGTTATGCATAATTAATGTATCCCCTTATTGTTAAAGTCAAGTTGTTTTCTTTTCTTTATTTTTTGAAAAGTAAAATATTCCTTATAAACTGGATTTTGTGACTTTACCAAGCTTTTAGGACAGATCTCATGATTCAAAATGTGCTTTAAAAAATATTTATAATTTATTCACCATTAAATGTGTGTTTGGATAAGGAAAAAAATACTTCTCGATACAAAACTATGGTTTTAAAAAAATGTATTCAAACACTTTCAATTTCTCCATAAACTATTTTTTTCTTCAAAACCATAGTTTGGGAGTTTTTTTTTTCTTTTACCTTACTATAGTTTGACAGTTTAAAACCATAGTTTTGAAAAAAAAAAAACAAGAAGCTATTTTTTGTAGTTTTTTCTCTCTTCCTCTCTCTCTCTCTCTTCCCTTTTCTTTCCTTTTTATCTTTCCTTTATATATAATTATTATAAAGACTAATGTCCTTTTTAGTTATTTAATTATAAAAAGATATTCTGATAACATTTATACAAACAATCAAATACTATCATTTTATCAAAATTATTTTTTTTCACATAATCTATTATACTCAAAATCTTTTATCTAAAATTACTTTTATCACTTTTTTTTTTATAAGTTATTTTTAAAAAGGTTAATCCAAATGCTCTCTAATTGAGTTTTTTTTTTTTATGGGCTTAAGTATCCTCACAATACTTTTCGAGGTTAGTCAGACAAGACATGCGGACATCTTTCTTTAATTTATTAAACTTATGAGGAAGTAGCTCCATTCGTAATAATACTGGACTCTCGTTGAATTTCTCATGTTATTTACAAATTATGAGAGCTGATTCCAACCTATCTGAATTCCTGGACTGAGCCCAAGACATTGGGCCAAGGCCTGCTCCATTGGGCCCATTTTCTCCCTGTCCTTTGGGACAAAGAGGAATCTAATTAAGCGTTAGAAACTGGCCCAACAAAAGAAAATGAAGAATGAAGAGTGACATAAATGCCCTTTAGGTTAGTGAAAATTTGCTCTAGTCCTTAAATAAAGTAAAGTTAAAAAATAATGGAAAAAGATGCTATACATAATTTTTTAAAAATCTTTGGGCTACTTTTTAAAGATAAAATATTTCAAATGCAACCAAAAAAACAAATGAGTTCATGCTTGAAAAAGTCAAAATTTTCACCAAGACAACCTTAAAACAATTTATCTTAAGGAACTCAATATCTATTAATCAAAATCACCAATTACATTTGTCCAAATAAAAGGAGCCTCAATGTTGCAAATTTAAGTTATTTAAAGAATTATGAGAAAGAGTGAGCTCGCATACACAATAAACTAATGTAATTGAAATTTGCCGATTTCCCTTACGTTTGATTTAAACTCTAATACTAGGCACTCTTTTACACTTATATATGTTCTTCCGTGCCTCTATTTTATTTAATTTTACAATGTCACATCCTAATGTGTGTGACAAAGTAACTCATGGACAATATGTTGGGACACTTGCCAGCGTGTCTTTAACCAAAATTAGGACTTTAATGTATTTTAAATCCAAATTAGTTTTGATATCAAATTTTTAATCTCTTATCTCAATCTCTTGCCAATTGGCCATTCTCATTTCTTTACACGTCGGCCACTTATTGGACACACAACCATAAGTCGATAACAAGACGGACATGAGCTTGTTGCCGAAATTAAAGAGTTGGGTTCCATAATGGACCAATCCCTCACTCACACACACACACACACACAATTAATTGCTTTAAATATCATTTATGGCTTCCTCTCTTCTATCCTTTCCATTCGACTTCAACTCTGAGCCAATAGTCACTTTCCACCAAATCTCTCCCTCACACACGTTTTCATATATTCCGTCGTGTCGTTTTTATAAGTACTTTTCTCTCACTACTTTTGTTTTCCCCCTACCTTGTTAAATTCGTACACTTACACTTTCTTTATTTTTATTATAAAACACCAACTACCACTTCTTAAAATTTAATAAAAATAGTTAAAAGCATTAAAGTTATCTTAAAATTTAAATAATTTTTAATATTACTCTTATTAAATACATTAAATTCAAATATCATGTTAATTATTAAGAAAATCTCATATAAAGCTGCATAAAATAGTAAAATTCTTAATCAAGTTGGTAAATTAAATAAATCCTTAATTAGGATATCAACTCGATTTAGCATTTCAAACCATGAATCAAATGACTTATGTGCCCATTTCTACCTTCTCCCTCCTCTTCCTCCTCTTGAAAAGCTTTTAGTGATTGTAGCTTTCTTCTTCTTTTTTCGATGATGGACCTTTAGTTTACGAACCCACCGAATTCTAGTATTTGGCTGTAATTTAAACTCTCGGATCCGGTGAGCCCACAAACCAACTAGTCCAAGCGCTCCCAATTGAATAGGCCTAAAAGGTAACCATCTCTTTGAGGTGTCCAAAGGAAGAGAGCTCACAATAAAAATTTTCTACACATTTTGTTCTCTGAGATCGAACAATTGTAGCCTATTTTAACAATAAGTACATATACAACATCAATATATCAAAATATAATAAAATAAAATATGTTAGCTTAAATTAAAGAATTTTTTGGTGATGTGGAAGGATCATCAAGAATAATTCAAGTAAAAAAAATAAAAAAGAAAGCATAATCCCCATTATCATTGAATAATTTTTAGTTGAATATTGAAAATAGAAAATTTTATTATTGACTAGAGTTTTTTTTATGAAAAGAAAATTAGACTATGTTAATAACACACAAAATGTCCAACATGTGTATACATCAAAGATTTTCATTAATGGAATTTAAACTAAAAGAGATTCATTAAGGTAAAAAAACAAACCAAATATTATAATACTCAAATAAAAATATTTTAATTGATATTGAAGTTATTATGCTTTCTTTTTATTTATTTTTTTGGCATAGCTTGAATCATTCTTGATAATTCTTTCATAGGAATCATATTTTATTTTATTATATATTAATATTAATACACATACAACCATATTGAAAAATTAAATTACAGAGCAATAAATCTCTTTTAAGAGGAGAGAAGATAGAGAAGACTAGGAGAGTGCAAATAAGTCATTTTACCCATATTTTGATATCACAAATTTGGTCAATAGTTTAATTAGGAATGTGATAAGTTCCTTTTGGAAAGACTCAAATGCTAATAGGCGTCTATTAATGAATTCACCCCACCTAAGAGTACAATACCCATTTTGGGAATGTTTGGTCTCAAAGTCATTGAAAGGGGAAGTCATTACTCTCTACCACAACCCTTATTAAATATGGACAAATATGAAAAAATAAAATAAATATTTATTAGAAACTTACAAGTGCCTTATAACAAGGATCAAGGATGCTTATTAGTTAGTTCCTTATAATAAGAATCAGAGGGAGTAGTAATTATCTCACACTCATCATTAATTCTCTTTTATTTAATCATTTATTACCATCTCTCTTATATTATCATTTATTCTCATGTATTTTTGCCCATTCTCGCTTTTATACTCTATTCATAAATATTGATGTATTTGAAAAAGACGTCACGTTTTCTAAACATTTATTGTTTTTAACTAATTTTAACCTTAAAAAAACTAATCTTAACTGCTAATCCATTTTGTGCAATCAAAATAGTTGTCCTTTATAAAAAGGACCATATAAAGTAACTTTTCTCTAATCTTATTTATAAAGCACTTCCAACATATTTTACATGAACTAAGAAAAACTTTAAACTCCATTAACTTTATCATAAAATTTAAACAACTTCCAAACTTCATCCCTTTTTAATATACATTATACTTCATAAAAATAAAGTCAATAAAATAATAAATGAAAGATAAAAGTGTATATTTGTAAAAAGTTTAATAAGATGTCTTATAAATAAGATTTAAAATTGTTTTCTTGATGTGACCTATAAATAAGAGAGTAAATATGTATATTCTTTGTTCATGCTCTTTCCTATCATTTTTACTCTTTTAGATTTATATTGTATAGAGAGCTTCCTGATAGCGTTTTCCTAATTTGTTTTATCATACATTTGCAAATTTAAGTATTAAATATTTGTAATATATGCTCATATTTAATGAGTGTGGTAAAAGAGAAAATAAATTAATATGCTATTAGAGTCTTTTGTATGGAAAAAGGATAATTTTTTAAATCACTTAAATTTTATGAAAAATTTACTGTTTTTAATCGTTTTTATTTGTACATGTAAATTAGTTGAAAGTAAGTCATATTTGATATTAGATGGAGTACAGAAGGATTTTTTTTAGGGTTTTGTTGGTCCTATTTATAAGGGAAAAAAACAACCTACTTTTTCTATAGTGTTTTTTTTTACCCTGATGAAAAATGAGTATAAATTAATTAAATAAATTATTAAAGGATCATATAATAAAAAAAATTAAAAATCATACTTATATTAAGTTCTTTATATTCGCAAGTAAAAAAAAATCTTTATATTCATTGTGTTATGTACCTTTATTTTTTGTGAGTTTATAATTAAATGATAATAATTTTAAATGATGACACTTGGTAATATGTAATTGGAACTTAATATAATGAAGATATTTCCACCAAATATTTACATTTTTAACATATTTATCAATCCAATGTAACTAATCTTAATTAAATTTTTATATTTGAGAATTAGTTATTTTTATCTTGTAAAAAGGATCGAAGGAGTAGTTGAAAATTAAATATCACTCTAGAATTAGCTTTCTTTTCATATTAAAATAAATAAATATCATATTTACATATAAAAAAGAGGAAATTAAAATAGAGGAGGTAGAGGAAATAATATTTATTATAAAGGATCATAAAAATTGTAATTACTTAGAAGGACCAAATATCATAATATCAATTTATAATAACTTAATTTGCCCCTAACCAAACCTCTTATATTATCTCTTATATTCATAATTAAAAAATTAACTAAAATTAAAAATAACTTTACCATCATGATATGATCTTTTTTTTCAATATATTATTTATTTAACAATGGTTAAACTCAAATTTTTAAAATTTTTTTTCACCAATTTATATTATCAAGTTGCCCAATTTATATTATGAATATTAATATCAATTAAAATATTTTTATAGAAATAAAAACTAAAATCATATTTTTCAGGATATAATAGACAACTTATATTTTTTAACAAAAATTTATCAACACTAACTAAATTTTTAACTCACATAAATTACTTCTAAAATAAAAATAAATCATCCAAGCTTTCTTAGTTTAACATATATGATAAATTAAAACAGGTTAGTTTTATTAAAATTATATTATTAATTAAAATGTTGTTGATTTAAAAAAATTATAATTGAAAAAATTGAGATTTGGAGGCACTTCAGTGTTAGTTTTAATCTTAAGAGAGATTGTAGGAGATTTTATTAACATTTAGTATTTTTAATTTTTATATTTGATTCTTCTAAATAATTAAAATTTTTATAATCCTTCTCCATAAAATTATGAGGGAATAAAATTATAATAATAACATCCCTAATTCCCTATGGCATTCCATATTGGTCCAAAGAAGATGCTGTATGGAAATTGGAATTGAGTTCTGGTATTTAATCAAAATCTTAACTTTATTTATAAATGTTGCTTTCGCAAGTATCACTTTGAAATCAACAATTCATCTATGCTGCCCACCTACAACACTACTCTCTCAACCTTCACTCTCTATACCCTATATTTTCCCAACCAAACCTACTCTCTCTCACTCTATATAAACAACTAGTGCTTTGCAACTTAAAGAGCAAGTTGATTTCTTTTTTTAATAAATAAATAAAATATAATAAAACAAAAGGATGAGTGCTTATCAATTACATCATAAAACAGAAATAAATAAATAAAGCTAAAGAAGCTTATAATCAGAAAATAAAGACAACATAAATATAAAAAGAAAAAATGTCTAAAAAAGAACTTTGAAATTTCACAATCTAAATAAAATGAGTTGTAATTTTCTTATCAAAATTCATCATTACCTTATTAACTCTTAAAATTTTGTAATTTCAAAGTTATTTTTTTAGCATTTTTTCAATATATAAAACCTGTAATACAAAAATATCCTGAAGCTTTATTAAATGACCGAAGGTCTCAAAGGGCGTATGGTTAGAAATTAAATTTAACTTATCATTTCATAGTTGTAACTTGTTATTTAATCCTTGTAAGGGATTTTTCCTTTTTTTCCTTTTTTTGAAATTAGAATAGATCATCGAAATTTTAACTTGTAAACATTTTTCTATGCTAGATCATAGAATTTTACACTTATTTTTAAATATTTACAACTCGCTGAAGATGAATTTGAAATTGGCCATCCTCATTTTAAAGTTGATTACTAGACATTTAATTTTTTTTTTTTAATCATGAGGACGCGTATCTATTTATTGGTATTATATTTGAATTTCCAAGGATTTAAATTATTTTGGAGTCTGGTTCTTTCCTGTAATTTTATCCCACTTTGCAAGTGTATATTATTAATTGTCATATTCTTTGTGGATTATAATGGGTTATCTACACCTCTACCTCACTAGTCATAATTACATAACACACACACAGATATATACATACATTCATATATATATATATATATGTATGTATGATCCTTCCTATGTTTATTTAGTATAAAATGTGTCAAAACATAA
>JBAGKO010000004.1:6026481-6058427 GCA_037177275.1 Acacia concinna | reverse complement strand
TCTTGTGTTCTTGAGTTTAGTTGAAAATTTTAAAACACCCAATTCACCCCCTCTTGGGTGATTAGCTTGCTCTTTCACTAATCTCCAGTGGTTTCCTTAGAGAATGCCGAAGGATCCGAGCCTTGTTCGTAAGTGTATGAGTCATTAGTCATCTCTGTAATTCTTTAATTTCCAATGCACATAGATTCTGTTGCACGAGTTGTGTACTTGATGAAATGGCGATTGGCTGTATGTATTCAGATGTTGAATTGCAGAGAATATGGAATATGATGTAACCAAGAATTTATCTTAGATTGGAATTGAATTTATACAATATGAGTTTAAGTCTGATGTTTAATGATCTAAATGCTTGATCTATTTGTAATAGCAGAAGTTGTCATGATCTTTATACTAGTTGGTATTATAGATTTGACTTGCTAATGTATCGGTTATGATCAATTTCCCTTGAACTCAGAGCCAGTCCCTAATTCATGCTAGTTGGGAGTTTGGGTTCAATAACTAGCTAGTTTCTGGTTCATGTGCCTAAAAGTTCAATTGGTTGATAACTCTAATTCTTTTTAAGGCAAGGAAGATCATAGGATCTCTAAGGGACCATGCATTCTCATTGATTTCTTGTTACTCATCCTCTGTTTTGGTTAATAAGATTATGCAATTGTTAATTCCTTTCTTTAATCAATAGCATAGGAATAGATTTAGATGATAATCTATTTTATGAATTCTCTTGCTTTGCTATCCTTAGTTTAAATTGCTAATTTAAAGGTCCATTGAAGATTTTTCTTAGGGAAAATTAATAGATATTAGGCTACTTGAGGAAATTGACCTAGGTTAATCACTATACTATAATAATTAGCTTAGTATTTTTGGTTTTAGGGGATACGACTAACTCTACAAATCAGTCACCTCCTTGTGTTGCCACTTGTCGCCTCCTCGTGCCGCCACGTGTCTGTGAGTTTTAATTATGATAATGTTGCCCTCCTTATCGTGGTGCCTTCGTGCCCGAGGCATTGCCCGTTGTGCCAAGATGAACTTGAGAAATATTATTACAATGTAATATATATAAATATATATAATATTGTTATGTTTAATTAATTATATATAAATATATATATAATATTATATGTTTTAATTTTAAATAAAAATATTATTTAAAATTAATATTATAATGTTAATAAAATAATAATTACTTTTAATTAGGATTAATTAATAATTAATATATATTATTTGAAATATAAATATAATATTAAAAAATAATATTATAATTTTAATAAATAAGAATTATTTTTAATTATGATTAATTAATAATTAATATTATAAATATTATTTAAAAAATTCAATTCATTTAAAAATAATAATTTTTAAAGTTTGCCATGGAATTTCCCATAGAATTTGTGGGAACAGAATTTTCTGTTGGAAATTCCGTAAGAAAATTATTTCGTCTAAAAATCTTTAAAAACTTTTGCCACGGATTAATTATGTGGCTAATTTCGTGACAAATGTCATAATTTCCCATGGAATTATGTTCCGTGGCAAAATTTGCCATAGAAATAGTTCCGTCAGAAATTCTGTTAGAAACATTTCCAACGGATTTTCCCACAAATTTTCAACATAATTTGTGACAGAAAAATTGTTCGTGGCAAATTCTGTCAGAAAAACCATGTTTTTTTGTAGTGAGAAAAGAGAGAGAAAGTGGAGCATTTCTCATTCAGTGGTAGTATCATACAAATGGAAGGGGTATGCCTCTATTTATAGAAAAAATCAAGCTTCAAGAATAAGCTAGTTGACTTGGCTTGTTGGGGAAGCTAGTTGACTTTGCTTGAAGAGGAAGCCTTTTGTGAGTCTATGAATACCCACATAATTAATATTCATAACATTCTCCCTTGGATGTCCATTATGAATATACCTCATCAAAAACTTTCACTAGAAAAAACTCAGTGGGACAAAAACCTAGCGAAAAAAAAGTACATCATTCATTAATATACTATCTAATGCTGCCTCATTAAAAACCTTTCTAGGAAAACCCAATGGAACAAAATCTAGATAAGGGAAAAAGAGTACAGTGTGTACCGACTCCCCCTCTTGACAACTTCAGTTGAGATCTTTGAGTCTCTGAAGACCAATTGCATGGACAAGATTTTCTAAAATTATTTCATATATCGCCATTAAATAGTTGTACCTCCACATATAAATAAATAACCAATTTGTGATTTACCATCATGTAGATCAGAAAAAAAATTCAGTATCAGCATAACCAACTAGTTCATGCTTGGATACATTTAAGTAAAAAAAACCCCATGTCCATACTGCTTCTGAAGTAACGAAGAATGTGCTTAACTCCATTTTAATGTCTTCGTGTTGATGAAGAACAATATCTTACTAATAAACTAACAACAAATGATATATTAGGACACGTGTAATTAGCAAGATATAGTATTGCTCTAATAGCAAAATGTGTGGTACTTACGAACTATGTAGTTCTTCATCACCTTCTTGACTAATTACTCGAGGTATGAACGGGTTTTTATCCACTTTCAAAGACCTCACAACTATTGGGGTATAATGAATACGACATATCCATATAAAAATTTTTTAGGACTTTCTTTTGTGTAGATTTCTTATGCTTAATATGTAAAGACATAATCTTGGGTCTTCCCAAATCTTTCCTTTCAAAGTCTTTATTTAGGCAATTAATTGCATTTTGAAGCTCTTCAAGAGGTTCAAATATGTTGATACCATTAACATAAACAGCAATTATAACAAACTCACTTAGCTTCCAAATCTTTTCATAAAGATGCATGGGCATATCATATTATAGTTGTATCCTTCTTGCAGCAAATATTCACTAGGATGATTATGTCACATGTACCATGATTACTTTAGGCTATACAATGACTAATTTAACTTAATTGATAATTGTTCTTGGGAATTTGAGTTAGATGCTTATAGCATCTTGAGTCATTCTAGAACTTGTGCTTCTGGTACCTTGAGTCCTCTAAAAACTTGTGCTTCTAGAACCTCATGTCCTTAGGGACTTGTGCTTCTAGCACCTGGTGTTCTCTATACACTTGTGCTTCTAGCACTTGGTACTAAAATTTTGACTCACGATGACATCATATGCTATATTATAAGAAAAGGTGTTGTCAACGTTGACTTCATTTTGATTTTATCATATTTCATTTATAGCATAATTTATTGAGATCTCATTATTTCACACATTTCATTTACCTTGGTTTCTTCTGTGACTACTATATTTTCTTTTGGAGATAATAACTAGTTAGGATATGACTCTTATGGAGCTAATAACTCTTCAAGAGATAGCTCTTTAGGAGCTAATAACTCTTTGGGAGATGACTCTTCGGGTTAATAACTTTTCTTGACTATCCTCTACTTGACCATTTATATTCTTAGCTCATTTTCTCTTTTGAGCATTTTTATCTTTAGATTAGATGGACCTTCCTCGCTTCAAGAATGTTTTAGATTTATTTATAATAATTTTTTCTTTAGGGACATCAATTATGATAGGAGCATTAGCTGCCAGGATATGTGACTTTGTCACTTTCTTTAGCTTAGTAAATGCTTTTGGCATTTGATTAGTTAAATTCTACAAATAAATTATCTTTTGAACTTCTAGTTCACATTGTTTTGTACGAGAATCAAAATGAGCCAATGATAATTCATTCAAGTTAATCTCTTTACCCAACTGTTTATTTTCTCCCTTTAATATTGGGAAAAGTGATTCATCAAAATGACAATCCGCAAGTCGTGTTGTAAACAAATCTCCTGTAAATGGTTTTAAATATTTTGTAATTAAAGGAGATTCATACCCAACATATATTCATATCCTTCTTTGAGGACCAATTTTGGTGCGTTGTAGTGGTGTTATTAGCACATATACTGCACACCCAAAAATTCTTAAATGGAAAATATTAGATTCCTAACCAAAAATCATTTATAAGAAGGAAACCTTTAGATAATATGTTAGCCTAATGCATATTAACATTACTACATGTAAAATGGCATGGCCCCAAACAGAAATTGGAAGATTAGATCTCATAAATAAATGTCTTACAATCATTTAACCAATGATTTGCTAATCCATTTTTGCATATGAAGATGAGTTATAGGATATTCAATATCAATTCTAAAGGACATACAATATCTATTAAAAGCTTGAAAAGTTAATTCACCAGTATCATCAAAACATATTTTCTTGATAGGATAATCAGAGTAATATGCTCTTAATTTAATCAATTGAGCAAACAATCTTGCAAATTCCAAGTTACGAGAAGATAAACACGCGACCATTTAGTTGATGCACAAATCAAAATCATATGGTAACTCTACATGGTAGGTGTATTGGCCCACAAATATCTCCCTATATCTGTTCTAGAAAATTGAGAGATCCACTTTCTATTTTGCTTGGTAAAGCCGAATAATCAACTTTCCCTTTGAACTTGCAGCATATGAAAAATTATAAGATTGTGGTATTTTCTTTATATACACTTCAATGTATGCCCACATAAATTTTCAATTACTTTTTGCATCATGATTAACACGAGATGGCCTAACCGGTCATGCCAAACATTAAACTTATTAGTAAACTTCTGGTTCATAATGTCAAGCTTCTAGTTTGCATTATTTGTAAACTTCTAGTTTATAATAGCACATGTTTCTTCAGGAAACAATATATTAGTTTTTCCAGAGCCTTCAATAAAATGTATACTTTTGAATATAATATGAACATTGACTTCTCACATTATCCAAGAAGAAAATTATTTCTCATTTATGAAGATGGTGTGAGTCATTGAGACATAAATCTTCAGGACTTAAGACATAACATAATAGAAATTTTCATCCAACATAAATCACACTTGTATTCCAACAATCTCCCCAAGTGAGTTATACAAACATATTTTTCATATTCCTATATTAGTTCTTCAAAAACTATATTAATATTGTTTCTTTCTTATTACGTAAAGTTCTTCAAGAGTTGCCACATAGTTCTTTAGGAACTATTTTCTCAATATATTTAATATTTCTTCATGGAAAACATTAGTTATATATATTTTATAACATCCCAAAACATATTTACTAAAATATTTAAAATATATTTGAAGAGATTCATAAGGGTAAAATCAAATTAATGAGAGATCATATTATAATGATATATGATAAATGTGAGGACATACCTTATTAATGTGATGTTCCAATGTTTTCTAACACATGAAATCAATTGATATCAAATTATCATAAATATAAGAACAAATTTTATGATTTTTGAATAAGGTATATAGATATGGTAGAGACTTGTGAGTTGCATAATTCTTTGAGTTATTAGTCTTCTAGACTACTCAGAATTATCAGTTTTATAAACATGGTTTATTTTAATCTTTACCCACTTCATGTGGGGATTTGAACAATACCGCCATAGCCATATCTACTTCCACATCCACAATCACAATTAGATACATTTGTTACTACATTCACTTATAGGAATGGAGTTGAACATGTTAGACGGGATTCATGATTTTTCAACAAAAACTCATGGTTGTGTTTGGCTATAAGGAGGTAAGAAATAAATTTAATATATTTCTTAAAACCTCTTTAACAATATTGCTGCTAGATGAGCAAATTAGATGTACTCATTCATAATAAGCATTTGGAAGGTTAACCATCTTTTGGTGGTCATACCTTTCCTTTAAATCACTCCAAAGAACAATAGTGGCTTTTATGGCTAAATATTCAATCAAGATTTAGTTCTTTTTAGTAATGACAATAGCCACAAATTCAAGTTTTTGCAAGATTTGACACATATCAAACTAATTAAAGCAATAGATAGAAATTATTAAATATAAAAACACAATATAACAGCACTACAATAATAATAAGGAATTCATAAAGACAATGAGTAATTCATAAAGTAAGATATTATAACAAAATAAGAGGTTTATGGCTTTGGGCCATTTAATCTTTATCGTGTCGGGCCAATTAACATCTTTGGCTTCAGGCCAATTATTCTCATGGCTTCAGGACCAATTTACTCTTAAATGAGAAATTAGAGATATATAGCTTCTGACATTTTATCTTCAGGATATATAAAATTATATGGCTTCTAACCTTTTATCTTTTAAGATAAATGAAAGTTTATGACTTCTAGTCATCTAATATAATAGAAGATGAAAAAGCATATGACTTCTAGTCATATAATATGAAATCAAATGAATATGACTTTTGGCCACATAGTAAGATAGAAAAAAGTATATGGCTTATGGCCATATAATATCAAAATAGGAATCAAAGGAATATAGCTTCTGACAATAAGAAATCAAAGTGATATGATGTACGGTCATACAATATTAAAATAGGAATATGGCTTATGAACATATAATAAGAAATTAAACCAACACGACTTTAAGTCATATATTTTCAAAATAGGAAAACATGATATGTCTTATGGCCATATAATAGGAAATTAAATTCATATAACTTCAGATCATATATTTTCAACATAGGAAAATTAGAGTAATATGACTTTTAGCCATATAACTTTAGAATATGAATTCAGAGAGTATAACAATATCAATAATATATAAGAACTTATAAAAGAAATTAAATAAGATAAAAACAACAACGATCTCCAATCTTAACCGCCTTATATTTAAAACAATTGGTAAAAGCGTCTCTTTAATTCTATATAATGGCTCAGATTATCCTAAATAGATTCGATAAACCTAATATTAAGAAAGTAGATGAAATCATTAAATAAACAATGAGAGAGTTATACCTTCTTCTAAGCTTTCATGCCGATAACATGTTATGAAAACAAATGATATCTGAGACAAGAGAGTAAGATATCAAAGGGGAGAGAGAAAGTAGAGCATTTCTCATTCAATGGTCGTATCTTATAAATGGAGGGGGTATGCCTCTATTTATAGCAAAAATCAAGCCTAGAGAAGAAGTCAATTGATTTGGTTTGCTTGGGAAGCTAGTTGACTTGTCTTGTTGGGGAAGTAAATTGCCTTGGCTTGGAGGGGAAGCCATTTATGAGTCTATAGAAATTCACATAATTAATATTCATAACACAATGATGTTTTATAGGGGGACTTTTTGGTAAACTATTTATCTAGAGATTTGTTGGTTAATAGAGCACTGTTTGAGTCCTGTATTATCATTTAATAAGTTAACATTTGTTGTCCGGTAATAAAAACAAGAAGAAATAGGTAATATACAAACATACATGTGTGGGGAAAATTTAAAAACTTCACTCTGATCTTTAAAAAATGATTACATATATATTAGTTGATAATTAATTAAGTAACCAAGGTCTATTAATTATACATATAATTCACTTCCATATTTTAATTTTTTTTAAATTCCATTATTTTCATTCATTAATTTAAAGCAACAAATAACACGAGATTATGGAAACCGTGTGGTGGGGTCATCCTCAACATTTCACCAAACATTTCCATAACTCATGCCAGATAGTTTGCTGATACAACAAAAACTCCATAATTTATCTGAAAAATAATAAATAAACTTAAAACTACATATCTAGTTTTAGGAATGATCAATCAAATAAAATAATTAAGCTTTACTTTACCTATTAATACATGAATCAAATAAATTATAGATTGTTAAAAAATGTAAAGTGAATTAAAGATGGTGAAATAATTCTATTTAAAATTTGATTGATCAAAGGGATTTAGTTGATATGCTTTTACGCATGGAAAGTGTTGGCCTTTAGATAATTTTAAAGGTGAAGAAGCAAAAATACCCACGGATTCTTACTTAAATGCATACAACGCCATATACATTTCAAATATGTAAAAATAAATATGTATATTATAAATGGAAGCAAAAATGTGAGCACGGTTAAATATGATCTAACAACATTATATTTGTATGTGCAAAAAGAGCATGTGTCATATTACAAAAATTAATAATGTTAGGTTAAATTTAGTGGTGCTGACGTTTTTGTTCCAATTTTAAATATTCATGGATATTTTTGTTTTCTTTGAAACGTATATAGAGGTAGATGCATTTTTAATACAAGTTTATGGATAATTTTTACCCTCCACCTTAATTTCAGGTACAAAAAGCGCCCATATTCAAATTCAAGTTCTTCATGCCAATAAAATTTTAAAAAATATATTTTTCTTTGATTTTTTAAAGATTTAGGTTCTAGACCCAAGTAAATAAAACAAGTTGTTGCCTTATCATCTGAAGAGGTATTTGTTTTTTATTAGGATATGCGTGTGTGTGTTTGTGTATACATACATCTGTGTGTATATAAACTTAAATGATAAAAAACGTCACAGTTTTTTTTTTTTTAATTATGCAAATGTATTGTCAATATATCACACCCGTTTGTTATAATATCCTAGTGTAACATTGGTGTGATAAGTAACCAAATTGGGAGTACTTTTTTTTTTTAAAAAAAAAATATTATTATTATCTTCATAACTTTTTCTGCCAACATTATTTTCTTGGGAAAATTATTCTTAGGTTCCAAATAAGGAAATATACGTTAAATAGGTCCCGTGAAAAAAATATACTCTTCTCAAATCCCAAGTTAAAAAATTTATTACTGTCAAGTGTCAATTAACAACCTCGGAGTTGTTAATATAGCCTCTGAGGTTGTTATTAACAACCCCGTGGGGTTGTTATTAACAACTCCAGGGGTTATATTAACAACCTTAGGATCTGATAGTAATAAATTTTCTACACGAGACCTATTTGAAGTAAAGTCCCTTATTTGAGACTTTAATGCAAATTTCCCTATTTTCTTTATAACTTGATAAATAGAAATGTTATTTTCATTTAATTTTATACTCCCATTGTCCATATATATAAGTGTTAGTTAGGGTTAGATTTGGTCCTAAATATAAAACACAAATCCATTCTGTTCTAAATATTTATCATTTTTTAGAAAACTATTTTTATAGATTATATATGTAAATTGTAAAGGGACTTTGCTTCAATAAATAATTTCAATGCAAATGATTTGTTTTAAAAAAATGTAGATGATTTAAAAGGATATTTTAGAGAAATCAACATACATTTTTACAAGCAACTAATTAAACTAATTTGTTTAATATGCTCAAATTAATTAAGTAAATTTTATATTAAGGATAAGAAGTAGTATTTATTATTATCTTGAATTTTTTTTCATAATTAAAATGAAATAAAAATATTTAACTTCATTAATCATGCCTTAAAGGTCAACAACTTTCTAACTTTATATCAATTTAACTATACACTTTCCAAGAAAATAATAATATATTCACTCCATTCATTTTTATTAGATACTATTATTTTGAATGGGCATGTTCCTTTTTATAAAATACTCATTTTGATTCTTCTTATTATATGGTACCGATTACCAATTCTCATAATCTAAAAAACACAATTAAAAGCATTAAAAAAGTCTTAACCACACTAAACTCAAATATCATATTGATTATTATTCTCTCACTACCCTTTTTAAATATGGGAAGATATAGAAAAATAAATTAAATACTCTTTGGAAACTTGCAAAATGCCTTACAAAAAGAAGCAATAAATACTTGTTAGTTTGTATCTTATAATAAAAACTAAATGAAATACATTTTTTGCAAAGAAAAAAAAGAAAGTACATTTTTTTAATGCATAAACATGTAATGCATTTATTTATATTTATCCTTAATCAATTATAGAGAGAAATACAAAAAAATACCATTTAAATTTCAAAATCCTAAACAAGTGGTTTACTTTTAAAATAAGTTGTCAATTGCTATATAAGTTTAGTTAATTCTCATACTGTTATAAGTAATAAGACTGATTTAAAATTCTGAAATTCAAGTGATATTTAACTATCTTTTTCTTTTAATTATATATCTCTCTCATTACTTTTTTTTAACTCATTATGTCTCATCGCTTTTTTTTTCACTCATTCACTTAATTAGGGTATTTTTAGAAGATGGGTTGCATTTTTTTTACATATTTATTATTTTTAATCAATTTTAACAAACTTTTTTTTATCTATGTTGGTATTTTATAAAAAGGAATGGAAGAAATGCATAACAAAAAAAAAAATGAATAGTCAAATTGTATATTTATGTAAATAAATTTAATAACATGCCCTTTAAATAGAACTAAAAAAATAACTTATCTCCATCTACCTAATAAATAGGATTGGAGGAGTATATTATTTTACTTTCCTAGATAATACTATTTTTACTTTTTTTTTTGTTGAAACAGAATTGTATAACACTACTTCGAAACATACTACAAATGACTAATACCAAAAAATAGATGAGTTAACATCATCAAATTCCTCTTAAATAAAAGAACATGGGTGATCATGGATGGAAAACTTACCCTCTATCTTATGAGCTAATTTAGCTAACATGTCTATTACTGTTATAGTGTCTCTGTTTGTATAAGTAATTTTATCACATGTTAATCCCTATTAAAAATAAGTCTAACCTCATCAACTACATCCTTAAAAGGATAACTACTATCACATTTGCTAAGAGTAAATTAAATGCTTGTTTGGTAGCCACTTGAAATGGCTTTTAGTGGCTTCCTATAAAAAATATAAGCAACTTCTACAATTATTATGTTTAGATCTAACTTCAAAAAATAAGTCACTTATGGATAAAAGTTGCATCAAAATTAGAAGCTCCAAAGGGGAGCTATTTTTCCCACAGCTGGTACGTAAAAAGAGTTGTTGAGATCATTATTTCCTACTTACCTCAACCACTCTCCTCTCCTCTTATCTCAAAAGCACCCATTCTTCAGGTGAGAGGGATCAGGCAAGCTGATCATTGTTTTCCTCTCATCGTCTCTTGAAAGTAGGAAACCTGGTGTATCTCGCTTTCCATCTATCATCATTTCTATCCTTCTTCTTCCCCATTTCTGGCATGTGTTAGTCTCCACTCTTACTCCCAGTGTGTCACCGCCTTGTCCATCAATTAGGGCTCTCTCATAGGCAGTGGAAGTTGGCGCGATGGTCTCATGCAAGGGAGGTTGGGTTGTCGCCGGCATTAGAGTATGCAGTGGCCGTGTAATATGTTATATCCTATTGTTTTGATGATAACCAAATTTATCAAGATTCTAAGAAAGAGATTTGTTTTGATTTAAGAGTATCTTAAACTAAAGAAATATCACTTAAGAAAATTAATTTTACTTAAGTAATATTCAATTAGTCCAATGACATAAGCTTCCAAGAAATCTCAGACTTTGATTTAACTGTAAAGATTTGTAATCAAACCTCAAAGTTTGACCAAACTTTGCTACAACAACGAGGTTTAAGACAAACCTAGCCTTAATAGCGAGGTTTCCTCAAAACCTCACTGGCAGCGAGGTTTCTAGCAAATCTTAAGGTTTCAATAAAACTCCCAAAACAACAAGGTTAGGTCCAAACCTTACTAGTAAGGCAAAATTTGGATAAAACCTCACTAGCTAAGCAAAAGTGAGGTAAACCTTGAGGTTTGATTCAACCTCATTGGATCAGTCAGTTTTCTACCATAACTCTCTGTTATAATCCAAACATAACTGATAAACACAAGGTAAATGAAATCTTGAGTAAATTCATTAATCTCGAGGTTGGTAAGTGATGACTATCTTTCAAGTTGCTTTGAGATTTTGATAGAGCCCGATACCTCAAGGTTTGTTCCAAACCTCAAGGTTATAAATTTACTCATAATGAGATTTTCTAAACTCATACCTTGAGTTAAATTGGTAACCTTAAGGTTATGTGTTATTTAGTGTGAATAACCTTGAGTAAAGACATAATCTTAAGGTAATATCTTTTTATGAAAAACCTCGAGAGAATTTTTTGATATAATATCATTATGTATGATGATGAATGGAAACCACAAAGACTTTGTTATTCTCTAAATTTTCCAAGTTACCTAAAGGAAACAAATAAACCTCAAAGTTATTTTCAATTTCTAAAATACTAAAAACAGAGTATCGTAGCATAATTTTTCTATTGTTTTGTTTCTTGAATTTATTGCTACTCATTTGTTATTAATTCTTTAAAAAAGTTTTTCTCATGTCATAGAACATATGGAAATCAACCAAAGTGTTGCACAAGCTTAAAACATCAAAAAGTGTTCTTTGTGTCAGAAACATTTAATGAAGCAAAACACACGAAAAACATTCCCTTTACTCACAACGACTACATTGTTATACTCAGAGAGAAATTCTTTTTGTCTTACAACTACTATAACTGAGGAGACTAAAGTAATTCCAACATAAACATAAATATCCTCAACAATCATCAACCTCAAAGATGATATATAGAGCCAGAACATTTAAGACAATATCAACCATTGGAATAGAAATTGATTATGCTACTATTGTATTAATACCAGTCTTTAATTCATATTGTTTTTTGGTTTTTAGTGTTTATATATATTCACTATGTGAGAGAGTTAGGTTTTTTACTGAAATTCTCAAATACATTTAAGTATTACTCAAGGTAAAGGGACCTTGAGTCAAAGGCTAGAACTACATACTGTAAAGAGGAGTGACTCTTGAGTGGTGTATTACAAATTGTACTAAGGCACTAAAAGTCCGTTATATGAAAACTTGGTGGGATATCAAGTAGTTGGACGTAAGTGGGGAGTTAGTCTGAACCAGTATAAATCAAGTGTTAAAAGCTTCAGTGAAACTCTTTCTCTCTTATTATCTGCTAAGTTAATTTCATCAGTGAGTTTTTATTTCCTTAATTATTTTTATATCACCCAATTCACCTTCTCTTAGCGGAAAGGTTTGAACTAACAAAGTCGATCTGTTGTTCCCCTTCATTCTAAACTCAGCAGGAGCTCGTTCTTCACTTCGCCGTGGCGTTTGGAGCAGTGTGAGGTTAGATCTATGGGTGGGCTTCTGATCTGTGGTTGCCAAAGAGTTACTGGAACAGTACCACGGCGGCAGATTTGTCCGCTGTTCTGTTCGACATTCACAAAAATTAAGCTTTTGTCTATGCTGTCCAGATACATCACTAAAGATGCTAATATACATAATCGTGTTTCTATTTGGTTTACTTAAGTTGTAATCTCAATTGATTATAGATTGTGAGTTTTTTATTCTCACTTTGCTTCCTCAAAAATCATTAGATGGTCTCATTCATTCTTGGACGATCCGTTCTTTCAAGATACGTCCAGTGAGTGGGCCTATAATTTCCCAAACAGATGATAGATATCGCAAATGACTTGAAATTATTTATGCCAGACGACCATGTAGTTTGCGATGTAAGTTGGTAATATGACGGTGTATTAGCTTATTTAAACTGGGATTCAAGGTGATGGCCCTCATTTCTTTCCCTTTTCATTTATTTTATTTGAACATTCGAGCTATGGGATTAATTTAATTTGTTGCCATCGATAAAAAACAATAGAATTATTAAATAAAAGTTCAACACAAATGAATTGTGTTCGTGATAAAATCATATACCAACGTGTTAGGGATAGGTCATCAAATTAGAAATTAACAATTGAAAGTATTTTAGTATTGTTGTTGTTATTATACAACATTAATAGGGACAAAAAGGGGAAAGAAAAACCTCTATACAAAAATTAAATCTTTATCAAAATTTAAATATATGACACACTTATTTTTAAGTAAAAATTCCATTTAAATACCTCATCAAATTCAAAAACCCCCCAAAAAGTCTGTTAACATTTAAAAAAAAAACACTAAGGTACCATAGATCAAATTGAGTTTTTTAAATTCGCTGACGTGAACAGTAGTGGAATTCGCAAGTTAAATAATGAGATTTGCAAGTCCATGCTAATCACTCTCCCTCCCCCTCAAAATCCGCTGATATGAACAATAGTATAAATTCGCAAGTTAAGTAATGAGATTTGTAAGTCCGTGCTGATCACTTTCTCTCTCCCCCTCTGTCAACACTGTTCAGCTGACACTGACATTGACTGACGCAAAGTGACAGATGAGAGAGGGGAATCTGCCCATAACATAAACAATGTTGGATTTTCACAAGTTACATAATGGGATTCGTAAGTTGAGTGATAGAATTCGCTAGTTCGTGCTGATTACTGTTCATGTCCGTGAATTTGAAAATATCCAATTTGGTCTATGGTATTTTAGTATTTTTTTTTGAAATGCTAACAGACTTTTTAGGGTTTTACAATTTGAGAAGGTATTTTAGTGGAATTTTCCCTATTTTTAAACAAAAACATTCTTTTAAAAAATTAATCATAAGTCACTTTTCTACTTATCATCTAAACATGTTTTAAAAAAAATAAATAAGTCACTTCTACAAAATTATATACAAACACAACGACTTTTGATAAATCTTTTTTTTTTCTAAGTCACTTTTGATAAGTCCATAAAAAAATAAGTTAATTCTAATAAATCACATCCAAACGAGCTCTAAAATTAGTCGTCAAAATACAATATGACATTAAATTCACTTTCCTATAGCCTTTAAACTAGCATAAGTTTTAGAAAAAATTCTAAAAAAATAATATATGAATTTCAAAAACCCTAAAAATATATATTGAATAAGGGAAATATAATGACATATTCCTAACAAAAGAGAAGTTTGAATTTTTTAAATTCAAATAAAAGATGGTAAGTTTTTTCATTTTTGTTACGACTTTAATTATTTTAATTACTAATTATGTCAAAACACACAAACATAAATGTTATCATTTTCCTTACGATTTCAGTTATTTCCATAATTATAAAATTTTGTTATTTTGTTATGGGTTTTATCATTTATGTTATCATTTTTATTATTTTTTAATTTAAAAAAATCTAGATTCCTCCCTTAATAATACTCTTTCATTTTCCTAATTCAACAGATTTTTAGGAGATTTTAATATTTATGGTATTTTAAAAAAATATATATAAAGTTTTACGTTTATTTCTTAAATTACTCAAAATAAAATCCACCAATTAATGGAATCTGTGTCAGTCACAAACTACTGGGCACGATGTCAGTGGGCCCCGCTCGCGTGAATGTATAAAACTGTAAATCCGAGAGAGATTTCGTGACACGACGTCAGAGGGTCCCACCACGTCCCGTACCACACGTGCTCTTTGAATGAATCTTCAAACTTGAATGCAACGCTACCGTATCTACAGAACATAATCTTCCCTCCCACGTATGAATGATTTTATTAATAAATGCAAATACTATATATTTAATTTAATATTAACTATTCAAAGAGGTGAAAACGACGTCATTTTAAGGGAGTAATCATAATCATAATTTCAGCTTTTGCTATTGCTTAAGAATCAAGTTAGGCTGGCCACCAAAAAAAGAAAAAGAAAAGAAAGTTAGCCCGTTCGCATAAAGAGATTCGAATCGGCCCCCCTACGAACAAATCTCATTCTCTCCACTCACTATTTGTATTTTCGTATTCTAGTCATTAGTCAATCTATTTAATTGGATAATAAGCCTTGAAAAATACTCTGTCGATATTTTTATAAACAATTTTTTTTTTATAGGGCTGATCTACTGATCCCTTTATAAACAACTCTTAATTTTTGTTTGAAAATTTAAACTGATTTTTTCTGTTTTACCCCTAATTAGTACATTTTCTTTCATATAATTATTTTTTACACATTATTTCTCATGGTACTTTATAATAGGAATATAGTTAGAAAGAACATGACAATTTTGACATAATCATGACTTTTAATTGCCTACTTATTTTCTGCAATTACAACAAAAATTGCTTATATATAAGACTTGAAGGAGTAAAGTGTAATGATCACTACTTAGCAGTTCCAATTGAGATAAATTTTATTTATATTCTTTAAAATTTATATTATAAGCAATGTTTTAATAATTATTCTAAGTTATTTTTTCAATCTTAATTATAAGAGCTCGTTAGGAAGTTGACATTATTTTTAAATGTAATAAATTAATATATTTTATCTCCAATATTTGTCATTTTCTCCAAACTAATTTACTAAACTTATAGACTAATGTATAATAAAATGTTATAAATGGGAGTTTTAGTTAATCATATCGCATTTGTTATAATTAAGTAATTTATATGTTTTGTTAAGCTAACCAAGTTAGTTAAATGACCATTAAATTAAAGATTGAACCCGTATACATTGCAAAATGTCAAATGCCTTGCATTTTCTATTCACACAAATGATATTATGTATTTTAAACACTGTTTTGCAGATATGGATTTGAGCATTGCTGAGTTTAGGAAGAGATATATCATTGAAGATAATTTCTTATATTTACACAAATTTAAATTCAAAACTTTGTGTTTAAGCGTTAAAAGCCCTTTCTACCATAACCAATGTCGGTTGGTAAAAATTTTAATCATTTGATATATAATAATTTGAATTAAGTAAAAGAGGGTCAAAGGTCAAAACCGTTTAATAAATGGTTATATTGATTTAGCTAAGTTACTTTCATCTTAACCCCTTAATATTTAAAGGCTTACCTTTAAGTAATACTACCAGTCTTATCGCAGACTCAAGTTTGAGCCTGAAAATAGGACTTTTATAGATCATGGGTCCAAGTTTATAATTGATGCCTGCCTTGCTTGTTTATTCCTACAAAGCTATCCTTGGTTTTAAAATTATTTTACATTGTATGAACTAAGTATATACTCCCTCATTTCTTATTTATAAGACCTTTTTAAAAAATTCTAAAAAAATCTTAAGAAAGCTAATTACATTGGTTTAAGATATTAAAATTTTTCATTTTTCTTTAAATTATGTTGTTTGATTTATGAATTATTATATAATGTAATCCTCTGTAAAACACAACCTATAATATTATTAAATAAAACATTAAAGTTAGCTTGAATTGACAAGTTTTAATTAGACAAAACCTTACATCTGTTGACCTTTTAGCAAAATCTTATTATTATTTAGAAGGCACTTTTTATGTGTTATTGATCAACCTCCGCCTCTTGTAAGGGAGGGGCTGAATAATCTAGGCATGCGATATATTAAATTATTGCCACTGTTATGAGCAATGACATTCAGGTTTGATTAATAAATAATTACACTATAGAAGTTTTATTTCGTAAAACATTAAAAAAAAATTAAATATTCTCAAAGCAGCCTTGATTTGACTTAAATCCATCCTTAATAAAACAAGGTGGACCACAAAGTGGTGAATGCATGCTTGTGCCCAAACTTGATGACCCATTACTTGGCAAACTGTAGCATTCAAGTGAAGCACTGAATTATTTATATCAACCCCCATTATTACCTACCCATCATGTATAACAACTTCAGTTTTTATATATATCATAAGGTCATGAGGATATGTTTCTTTAATTTATTTATAACTATAATGTCAACGCAATACACACTCACCAGATCATAATTATGGGAGTTTAGATCTCTTGCAATTTCAATTGTAAAATATTTTTAAATCAATAATCACAATATTTTAGTTAATTAATTAATCTAAATGCGGCTCATATTAATATTTTAGTAGATTTGCATCATCATTACAACTGTCATGATTTTTTATATATATAAACTAGTTTTCACGTTTAGCTATTACTTATGGGCTTCTCATTTAACAATGTTGGAAACACTGCTAAAAAAAGAGAATTTATGTCCCCCAATAATATCTTTTTTTAAATAAAAAAGGGACATAAAATTAAACACAATGACATTGATATAATTTTAAAAGTGTTCTGATAGTTTTCGACATCTCAAAAAGAATTTAGGGACATGGAAAGTGATTGTCCACATCCCTAAAAGTCATTAGGGATGTAGAATGTCCCTGTTAAAAAATATTCTGCGTCCTTAAAATAAATTGGGGATATGGAAAGTCCACATATGGGGATTTTTTACGTCCCCAACTTGGGGACTATCCACATCCTCAATATATTTTAGGGACGTGAATAGTACAAGGATGATTGGGAACATAGAAAGTCCCCAGAATCTTTTATAAAGACCTCGCATTTGATACTTTCCATATTTTAAAGCCTTTGATTTAGATCTCTCGCCCACAATGCCTCCACCTCACCAAAGCTCTCACCCCTTCTCTTACTTGTGAAGATCCATTCGGCCAACAACTTATCAAAACTTGGTCTTCACTCTTGATGCCTTCCCCCATTGACGTGGATGGATGAGCTAGCTCATTTGTGCTGTCGCAGGTCTTTCACGCGTGTTGCCATTGGTCCTCCTTGCTTGTCATGGTTGAAACCTCCACTCTCCCTCCCATTACTGCATGGCATCGTTATTTTGTGCTTCGACTACCTCAATTTTATCCGTAGTTCTTCCATAGTTAATCTCTACGCCATTAAGTTTTTTCACCATCACTCGGCTCTCCACATCACTAACTCGCAAAGTTGAAGCTTCCACATTCCCTTCTGTCACTTCGTCAAAAGCTACCTCATCTAAGAGCTTGCTTGTCTCTATTTTAAATTTTAGTGTGTGTTCACATTTGAAATTTTTAGCCTTCATTCACATTTCAAAATTTTTTGAGGAAAAAAAACTTGTAACGCGCATTTCCATTTTAAATTTTTTTGCCAGACCTTACCACGTCCCAAAAGCCATTTGAGGATGTGGTAGGTCACTGACGACGTCTCCAATTTAAAATTAGGGACGTCGTATATATCCTTTCCAGGTCCATTTTTTACGGACGTAATTTCTTTACTTTCTATGTTCCCCACATATACATCCTCTAAATAAGTGATGTTAAAAGCCTCTAAAAATATAAGTTAAAAATGTTTTTTTTATAGTAGTGAAAATAGCCTGATCCACTCTTGGTGATAGGTGAATTAGGATGATCCAACTGTGTTAGGGGTAAAATATAAATAAAAAAAGTTTGGGTAGATGATTGTGATATCCCAAATCATTTTAATTTACATCATTAAACCGATACAATGTATTCTTATTCTTTGTCTTTGAAAGGGTATATCGATTGAATAAAAGACATCACTACTAAAGAAATTTTTATATATGACTATTAATTTATATATATATATATATGATAGTTTTTAACCATCATGTAATATATGATGGTTCAACAGCCATAATTTATTTTAACCATATATGGTGGTTTTCAATTAAAGACGGCAATGTGTTCATCACTTATTATGACGGTGTTTCTGGAACAACCGCAATATATATTTATATATGACGGTTGTTGGAAAACAACCGCCAAATATTTCATGTGTTTCAAACACAACAACTGCCAAAGTTCTTCTTTGGTGATAATTCATACTGATTTGACAAACACATTTATCCAAATCCTCTCTAGCATTTATCAATGACAATATACTATAATTTCTCTTGAGCATTTAGGTAATATTCTTCTTCATACCATATGCAAGAATCTGTATGGTGACTAGTAGTAATAGTTGTAAATACCAATGCGTTGAAGATTGAGAAAAGTAAACCATAATAATGGATAGTGCAGAAGAGGATGTGAAGGAATTTTGCCAGCTGGAGGATTATGAATTATCTCCATAGAGGGGCTATAGCAGATACTATGTCTGAAACAGATATATATATATATATATATGTATGTATGCATTTGCATAAAATGATTATATATATATATATATATATTAAAACTAACCCACCATAGCTAGATCAGAGCAATCTATAAAGCATAAATATAATTTAAAGAACATATCAAAGCAACAATAATAAGAAGAAATATAAGTTAAGTCATTTATTTGGTTTCCCCATTGATCTTCCCCACTATGATTAAGTTGTAGCATTCAATAGAATAGGGGGACACCATATATAATTCTAAATGCCCAAATAAAGTTAACAGTAGTGACAAAGATTAATGGAGAAACTAGATAACAACATATATATTTAATTTACCTAATTTTGCGTAAGCATCTATAGTCTGATGCTATATATTCACAAAACGTGAAAAGTCAAAAGAAATGAAAGAATTTCTTGGGAATCCTCAAAGATCCATTCATTCTTTTTTCACTGACAAATATATGGTAACGAACAACAAGCTGAGTGAGCACTATTAATCAATAATATAATTTCGGCAGATAAGAGAAAACAAGCATTGAACAATGGTCAATAGTTGATCAAATAAGGACCCTAAACCCTATATCAAAAACTACCCAGAACAATAAGATCAATTATTTCAGTAGATCAAAGAAACAAGATATGTAAAGTATAGTACAACAAAGAACAAAGCAAGAATGAAAAGAAAGTTCCGACTGTTATTCAAAGAATAGTACAAAACCCACAATCTAATAAACATTTCAGTTGTAAACTAACGATTTTGTATAAGAAAGTACATTTAAGGGAAGAAAGTTCTCACTTTTATTCAATTTGATCATCATCGCAAAACTTGCAAAGATGCGAAGAACAGTACATCATCCACCGATAGATAGGTTCACAATCACCAAAAAGAGGAGAATCACGATTTCAACAACAATAGAGAGGGAAATGAAAGTAAGGACACCAAAAAACAGTGGTAAGAAGATGTTTGACAAGAGAGCGACGAAGAGTTTTCAGATCGATATTTTGAAAATAGCATTTAGAGATTGTAAATTCATATGTATGACTATTTTTAATATAAAACTATTATATATGATATATATGGGCGGGTTTTTTAAAAGAAAAACCTACGTATAATTACTGTCTATATATTGTAGTTCTATATAAACTATGATATATTTATTTCACATATATGACGTTCTTTTTATAAACCGTCATATATGTCAATGTGGATTGTCAATTCAAATTCTGCCTCTTAATATATGACGGTTTTCTTTTAAAACCGCCATATGTGTTTCATATATGTACATATATGGTGTTGTTTTTAAAAACAGTAATATATTTCAAGAATGGGCATCAATTCAATTCTTAACTCCCTTGTATTTTGTGGTGTTTATAATAACCGCGATATATGGAGTGTCATATATATACACATTTGTGGTAGTGCATGCGAAGCCTTACACACACACACACATATTGTGTATGGGTTTAGTGTTATGTTATGATACAAATAAACTATATGTCTGTTTACTTCCTCTAAAATTATTTATCTTCTTCTTCTTATTCATTTATAGTGAATTTGTTGTATAATGTGATGATGGTCTGCATTGGTGCTTCACTTTTGTGTAGATACTTCATACTTTAGTGAGTTAGTTGGAATCTAACACTACGAAAAAAAAAACTCCTTTTTGTAGTAGTTGACAAAACCGCTGCAAAATCTATGTACTTTGCAGCCATTCTAAAACCGCTACAAAGGTAAAAAAGATTTTTTTAAAAAAAAAATAATTGCTGGAGAGAATTTCAAAATGGTTAGTGGGAAAATTTTGAAATTTGTCCTTAAACTTTGTAGCGGAATAAAAAAAATTAAAAATTTGGAGCCAAAACTTTGTAGCGGTTTTACTAAAACTACTACAAATGTAGCATAATTTTTTTAAAAAAAGGTGCCAGAGTGAGCACTATAATCAAATATCTTGAAACCGCAACAATAAAATGCATATCTTTTAAAAAAATGTTTTTATCTTTTTGCGAAAGAAAATAAATTTAATATTTTATTTTTTAATAATTAATTTCAATTTGATTAAAGGAATATGAATATTGTGAAAATGGTATACAGTTAATTTTGATGTTTATATAATTTATAATGATATTATATATTCTTAATTTGTTGTAGTTAATATAAAAATTTATTGTTGGAAGAGTATAAAAAATTGAAATAAAGAGATAATAATTGTTGAAATTAATAGGGAATTGAAAAACATGGAAGAAAAATATAGATAATACAAAAAGTCAAATGAAAAAATATCATATATAATTTGGAAAAAAAATTGTTACTGAGGATATAAACTTGATGCTACCATAGAGTTGCTAATAAAAATTGGGAAAAAATAAAAAAGAAAATAGAGTGAAAAAGGAAAAAGAAGAAGAGAGTGAAATAGGAATAAAGTGAGAAGTGAAGTGAGAGGAAGGAGTATTTATAAATATTAAAGAGACATTAGTAGCTATTAACGTAATGCTTTTTATAGCGGTTTTTCATTTGTAAATATTTTTAAAACCCCTACAAATGTTTTTTTAAAATTTATTTGGTTAAAAAATGTTATCGTTCATTTATAATTTACAAGAATGCAGTTTTTAAAACCCCTACAAATATTTTTTAAATTTATTTGGTTAAAAAAAATTTTAATTTATTTAGTTAAAAAATGTTATGACTTGTTTATAATTTATAAGAATGCAGTTTTTAAAACCCCTATAAATGCTTTTTTAAATTTATTTGGTAAAAAAATGTTATGACTTGTTTATAATTTACAAGAATGTTGGTGTATATTATTCAAACACTATTCTTTGTAATCCCTGCAAAAAGAAAATGCATTAAAAATTGTTAGTATTATGAAATACATTTGATTGAAATAAATTTAAATTTAAATCAATTAGTGATAAATTGTAAATAATGAGAACAAACCTAACTATAGGTAAAGTGTCATCGCTTTTCGAGAAGAATCTGTCAAAGCTAGCAGGTTCGAAGGAGTCACTCTTGTAGATGATGTTATCACTATCATCCATGTCATAAAGATCTCTAGGCTTTAAGTGAACCACCATATTCTAATCGTTATGCCTCTCATCCTCGACATATAGGGCTGAGCAAGCCGCCTACAACTTGGTACGCCTGTCCAAATCTAGTATAAATTTACTCGTTTTAAGCCCACCTAAAATATACCCAATTAATTATTAAACAGGCGGGCTACAGGTTGCTCATTGTGCTACCCATACCCGCCCGCTTAATACTTATATTTATTTTTAAAAATAAAATTTCTCCCCAAAATTAAACTCCCCTTGCAATATGCCATTCTAAGTTAGATAAACCCTCCCCCCTAAATTTTTTTAATACTTATATATTTTCTTAATACTTGTATATATACATATATTTTTTTCCTAGCCCTTCTACATAGCCCAATTAATAAACGGGCTACCCGTTACTCGCCCAAATTTGGACGGGTTCTTAGCTTGTACTCGTTTAAATATAAATGGGTGGGTATCGGGTTAACCCTCGGGTTAGCCCAACCTACCCGTTAATTAGCCTTATCAACATAATACACATGTTGGGCCTCAGACGCAATAATAAATGACTCATTGTCTTTTGACTCGCCAATGTGAATTGGTCGAGAGAAATTTACCGAGGTTATGCTCAATTCGTCAGTCTTTAGACTCTGTGAGGTCGTGGTATTAGTCCACAGATACTTGAAGAGTATAACGGTGAAACGACCTTGGTAATTTACTTCGATTACATCAACTGCATCCAATTGCCACCCAACTCATTCAAATAGCAGTTGAACAGGTGGCCACCATTCCCGATCAGTTGGTCCATCGCATCATTCCATGGGACCACTACATGTAGCTAGTGGTCTAAACTGTTCAGCTCGCCACATCCATCCTCCTCCTAGTGATATTCCCTTACTCATCTGCACATATTAAAAGTAAAGATATTTAAATTATTTATTATGTCTCACATTAATTACAATATTTATTATCTATTGAAATTTTTTTTACCTTGAACATCCACTTCAAGCACTATCTGTAGCGAAGAAAATGGTCGTGGGTGATTTTGGCCTCTTTCATCTTCTTCTTCCAAGAAGCGCTCCATGTCTCTCATAAAAGGAATATTGGAGAATACCACCTCCTTCTACTCGCCGTAGTCATCGACACTAATATTTGGAACCTCCACACCTACCTACTGTGACACCTATCCAGTCATGTGCGGGGTGGTCATCTCTAAAGACCAGTATGGTAACATGCTCTATAGGTGTAGGTAGGGAACACTAGGTCTAGGATGATGTCTCCCTTGACTGCTCCTATCCCTCAAAGGTCGTCTCAATTTGTCCTCCACCTACTCCTTCCTTTGTCCCTCTTTTTTTTGATAGAAAAAAGTTTAGGTGAGTTGGGTCTCGGGGGCTCACCAAGGTCAGAGCATACCTTTAGGCTCTAAGAGCGTTTACAGAGAGGTACTTACAGATTGCCTACCAACAAGGTCCTCTAAGAAGACATAGTGATACTTGAAATGAAATCAAAATAAAAAATAACAAATAAAAAACATAAATGCAATCAAATAGATAAAAAAAATTATTAAGAAATAGCTATAAATAGAATACAAACTAAAGAAATAAAATAAAAATATAATTATATCAAAAATTAAAACATAACAAATAAAACAACATTAAATACAATATAACAAATTAAATTATAATGAAATGAAATAAAAATATAATTATAAAAAAAATTAATTCAAATATCAAATAAAAGAAATGGAATACAATATAACAAATTACATTATAATGAAAAGAAATAATTATATAATTATAACAAAAATTAACAAAAAAGACAAAAAAAAGAAATAAATAGAAATACAAATACAAACTAAAAAAATGAAATAAAAATATAATTATAAAAAATAAATAAAACATAAAAAATAAAATAAAATAAATGAAAAACAATGTAGCAAATTAAATTATAAAGAAATAAAATAAAAGTATAATTATAACTAAAATTGAAAACAAAGAGAAAATAAAAAATGAAATAAAATATAACAAATTAAATTATAATAAAATGAGATAACAAAATTAAAAAACAAATAGCATATAAAAAATGAAAAACAATATGAAAAATTAAATTATAATGAAATGAAATAAAAGTATAATTATAACTAAAATTAAAACAAAGAGCAAATAAAAAATGAAATACAATATAACAAATTAAATTATAATGAAATGAAATAAAAATGTAATTATAACAAAAATTTAAAACAAATAGCATAAAAAAATGAAATACAATATGAAAAATTAAATTATAATGAAATAAAATAAAAATATAATTATAATTTTTTTTTAAAAACATCAAATAAAAAATTAAAAGAAGATAAAATATAAAAAATAAAAAAATAATATATATAAATATAGTGCAAAACTAAAAAAAATGAAATAAAACTATAATTATAATAAAAATAAAAAAACATAATCAATAAAAAAATGAAATACAATATAAAAAATTAAATTATAAAGAAATAAAATAAAAGTATAATTATAACAAGAATTAAAAACAAATAACAAATAAAAAAACAACATGAAATAAAATATATAAGAAATTATTAAAAAAATAAATACAAACAAAAGAAATGAAATAAAAATATAATTATAAGAAAATTAAAAATAAAATATCATATAAAAAAGAAAGAAATGCAAAATTAAAAAATATTATAAAGAAATAAATATAAATAGAAAACAAACTAAATAAATAAAACAACAAAACTAATTTGAACGATACACTATAATTGAATATGGGCAGCACTTCAGAAGTATAAAAAATCTCCAAATGTCACTCTAATAACAAGAAATTGTTAAAACAGACAGATGAAGGAGTGAGGGGCTATTCATAGGCATTGAGGCACTACATTTGTCATGGATTTAACCTCAACAGCTACCTAAACTGCTACAAAGTGCGAAGTAAACTCAGCTTTGACGCAAACTTTGTAGCGGTTATTAAAAACCGCTACAAATGTGCACCCCTTTTCATTTTATAACAGTTTTATGTTTATAATTGCTACAAAATGCATATACTAAACATTTGTAGCTTTTAGGTTCATCAAAACTACTATTAATGTTGACTACAAAGTAACCGCAACAGATGTCGCGTCAACTTCATGCCACATGGCGCCAAGTTGGCATGTAATTTTGTAGCAGTTATTAGCTCAAAATTGCTATTAATGTTGACTACATATATGTTGCGACTTAAGTGTCACAAATTTGTAGCGGTTTTATTTGACTGCTACAAGTAAACTGTTACAAAGTTGCCATTTTTTCTAGCGTAAGTATGTCCAAAATTATTGTAGAAACTCATCCCAATGATTGTAGTTTTATCATGTTTAAAATGTGAATTAAATGACTTTATTGTCTACTCCTAATCTCCTCTGTTTTCTTAAAAATGTGATTTTTTTTATGGGCTCTTAAACGGTTTTTTTTTTGCTTATGCTCTTAAAAGAGTTTTACTGGTTGTAATCTATTTTTTCAATAAGTATATACATAACATCAACATATAATAAAATAAAATATGATTAACTTAAATTAAAGAATTTTTTTTATTGTGGAAGGATCATTGAGGATGATTCAAGTAAAAAGATAAAGAAAAGCACAATCCCCAATATCAATTAAATAGTTTTTAATTGATTATTGAAATATAAAATTTTATTTTTTAAGTATACTTTTCTAATGAAAAGAAAAATAGACTACATTAGTCACAAAATAATATGACTTATGTGCATGTATAAAAGATTTTCATTAATAAAATTTAAAATAAAAGAGTTTCATTTAGTAAGACACAACCCTATATTACAATACTCAAATAAAAATTTAATGAAGTTTGGTTTTCTTTTTATTCAAAAAAACAATTCTAAGTCGAGTCTATAAAAAAACATTAATTCCCAATATTTTTTAAAAATATTTTAATTGATATTGGGGGTATACTTTTTTTATTTTATTTATTGTCTTGAATTATTCTTGGTCATTCTTCCATATTAAATGGATCATTTTTTTTTCTATAACATATTTTGTTTTCTTTTATATTAATGTTAATATATATATATATATTATATATACACTCTTATTGCAAACTAAATTATATAGCAATAAATATTTTTTAATAGGAGAGAAGATATCATAGATTGTACAAAAAAAAAAAGATAGGATAGACTAAGAGAGTGCAATAAAATCATTTTACCTATATTTTGATATCCCAAATTAAGTTAATAGCTTAAATAAGGATTTATTGAGTTAAACAACTTGATTTAGAATTTTATGATTTTAAACAACTTTATATGAGATTTTTTTTAAGATTTATAAGAAAAAAAAACTTTTAACATTTCTATTGACACCCGCGGGCAAAAGTTTATCCATTTATATAAAAGGATGAAAAGTTTAATGGCCAAATTAAAAGCTTTATTTAATACGTGGTTGTGATGCATAGTAAAAGATAAGTATTCATTAGCATGCCCGCGACTTTTTTTGGAAACAAATTGAAATAATAAATTTGAATACTTGTTTATATATCTCCACGTATATATAAAATGGGTAATACTTATATCAAATTTTTTATATCCATTTCGTCATGTTCTTCAATCACATGTGACTATGTGTCATATTTATTATATTTGAATTTATAATAAAATGATAATAATTCAAACATAGGGCATATGATCATATATGATTGGAGAACCTAACAAAATGGATGTAAGGAACTTAACTTAAGTATTTTTCATATAAAATATATATAATTTATAATAAACTGTGATGTATTTACAAAGTACAAAATTATAAGATTTTAGAAATACTATTAATAAAGTTTTTTACAAAATTAAACAAGCAGTAGTTAATATGTTATTTTTTTCAAAAAAACACCCTATACAGAAAGATAGCTTTTAATTAAGTTAATAAGAAAAGAGTATGAAATAAATAAGGGTATTCTTTTTTTTTTTTGGTTCAATAGATAAGGGTATTCAATAAGCTCATATGTAAAAAGGTGAAATAATTATATAGAAAAGAATGGAGCAGGGTAAAATTTATAATAAAATATATTGATTATCCCTCTATTTTATCTAAATTACATAAACCTCATCTATTTTGAAAACGTATATAAACCTCCATTGAAGTTAAAAATCATGTTACAAAAATCTCCATTACATATTTAGAATTTTATTTCCATAAACTCAACTATTAATTGATCGTTAAGTAGAGTTGGGAAACTGTTGGGCTTGGCCTTTTTAAGCCCGAGCTTGTCATAGGTCGAGTTTATAATTTAGAGCCTAAAAATGGAGTCGGTACTAAATGGGTTGGCCCTATAGAGTTGCGTGCTTAAACAAGCCAGCACTTTAAGGCCTTTGGCCGGCCCATTTATATATTTTTTAAAAAATTGACATAATATGATAGGCATGGAAAAGATGAAAATGTTAATGTTATTCATATTGTTTAGTGTTTCATTTATGGTATATGACTTTATCTAATTATTTATTTGATTGTAGTTTGTAGACATTAATTTTAGACTTAGTGTTTGCATTTTTGTTAAATACAGACATGTGTGCCGTTTTAACTTTATTTTGATAATATTTATGTTTTAAATTAGGTATTTTAGTGCTCAAATAAATAAGAAATAAAAATATAAAAACAAGCTTGAAGCCCGTAGGTAAGCTTGTGGCCCATATGAAAATAAGCTCATTTTCGAACTCGGACATGATGTTGAAAATGATGATTATCTTTGCGAACAAAATGATAATGTTGTTCATATTGTTTAAACCCTAATGTTTAGTTTTTAGTTTATAACTTGACTTTATCTAATTAGTTATTAGATTGTGGACATTACTTTTTGACTCTGTAGACTTTGTATTTATGCTTGTTTGTCCCTAAAGCTGAAGAGGACTCTATTCATAGTGAATCACAATCAAATGTCGTGGATGATGTTCAAAGTAACGATGATCATGGAGAAGGAGAAAAACATTATAATATCATTCATATTGTTTAGGTTTTACTATTTAGTTTACGGTTTAATGGTTTATGATTCTATCTACTTTTTTCTTAGTTATTTGATTGTAAATTAGGCTTTATTTTTTAACTTTTTGATATTAGAATTTGTGTTTCACACTTTCCCTGGTTTGTACTTTTGTAAAATATGGATAATATTTGACAATCTAACTTAATATTGATAAATTTATATTTTAACTTAAGTATTGTTGTTTGTATGTATGAAAAATGTATAAAAAGATCAAATATATTAAATGGACCCAAGCCCTACCTTAATCATGCCGGACCTCAATTTTTGGGGGGTTTTTTAGGAATCGGGTTGAGCTCATCACGGGCCGACCCATTTTCCTAGCACTACTGTTAAATTTGACCATTATACATTTGATTTGATTGACAACCCATTATACATTTGACTTTAATCAGGCTGGGCCTCAATGTTTGGGGGTTTTTTAAGAATAAGCCCGAGCCCATCATGGGCCGAACTGTTTTGCTAGCACTACTGTTAAGTTTGACCATTATACATTTGATTTAACTAACACACTTCTCTTTTAACAAATGAATAATTATTTATATTTATCTAATAATTTTTTATAAAAAAATGAATAATTCTAATACATATTTGTTCAAAAATTTAAATATAATTTAAAATTTATTTATTTTTATTTTATTTTTAAATTTGTCATCACATTTATTGAAATTTATTTATTGAGTATTATTTTAAATGGCTAAAAACATATTTCTTTGCCTCTCTTCTTCCATGACACCGCGATGAAAACATATTTAAAAGAATTATTTTTATTTTCCATATGTTATTATTAATAAAAATTTGAGATATTACATAACATATATTAATTTCAAATTTTAATTTTTTAAATACATTTTTTTCTCAAACCTTTATAAAACCCTTTATTTTAATTATGTATCTATTAAAAGAATTAATTATATTTTAATTAATTTTTTTGTGTTTGCACTAATGAAATTAATTAAGTCTTTATTTCAATATAGAAACAATTTAACATATAACTATTTGTAAAAGTAAAAAATATATTAAGAAAAAGAAAAAAACTATTTAAATTACTCAAGCAATTCTACCCAAAATTAAAGCATTAGTAATAATAAAAGGTAAAGTAGTAGTAAATAAATTATTTTTAATAAAAATTTTAATTAAAAAATACAAATTCTTAACGGAGTTAACGTTTTAGATATAAATGTATGGTTTTAACATAGAAGGAAGGTCCGTATAATTAATATAAAATATAAGGGAGGTTATGATATTTTACTCTAACATTTATGTTTTAGGGAACCCTTTAGTGTGTTAAAAAAAGAAAAGAAAATATAGTTCGTTTTAAAAGTAATGTTGATAGGATAATTAATTAGGGATAAAGTGGAAATAAAGATGGGAGGAGGAAATGGCTCCACGCAGTGAAGCTTCTGCAGGAAGACATGAGGGCCACGTTTTGGACCACATTCCTATAGTTATCTTCTGATTCACGGTAGTTAAATTTTGGATCTATGCACTTATAAAATAATCTTTTTTTGTTCTGAATTTTATATTACGGTAAAAATATATAAATTACATTATGAGCCTTTGATGTATTTAAATTTTTGAGGTTTATTTATAAGGCTATGATTCTATATGTAAGTGACTTTTAACAAGTTTCCCCAAAAAAATAGTAAGCTTCATGAGCTATACCTTAAAATTTATTAATTTTCTAAAATTACTTTATTGGGAAATTTATAATGAGATTTCAAATAAGGGACTTCACGTCAAATAGGTTTCGTGAAATCCCGTATTTACAGTCAAGTCTCAGGGTTGTTAATTGTGCGTTGGGGTTGTTAATGACAACCTTCCAGCAACGCGAGTTGTTAATTGAGACTTGACAGTAATGAATTCCTGAAACTTGGGACTTGACTGTAAATACGTGATTTCACGAAACCTATTTGACATGAAGTCCCTTATTTAAGACCTAATTATAAATTTCCCTATTTTATTTCATATGTACTCTATCTCAATAGTATAAAGTTACACGATAATAAATAAAGAGTAACATTATATAATAATATGATTAAATTTCATAATTGACTTATAAATATGACAAAAGGAATCTTTTTCATTTGCCTAAACATTAAAAGTATTTTTATAATAAGAGATGAAGGAAGTACTTGTTTGGGAAAATCCAAAAAAAAAAAAAAGATAAGGGAAATAGGAAAATTTCAATTCAAAAGAGCGAAATCGGGAAATCCTAAATAAGTCTTTTTGTACTTTTTTATTGTGCAATTACGAAATGTTATTGTATTTTTAACAATACGAGTATCTCAATTTACAACAAAAGTATCTCAATTAACAACAATAGAATCATTTAAGTACTAAGCATTTACACTGTGAATTGTTTGTGCTGTTATTGTTAATTGAGATACTCTTCTTGTGAATTATGATACTCGTGTTGTTAAAAATCTAGTGGTATTTTTTGTAATTACAAAATAAAAAAGTACAAAAAGACTGATTTAGAATTTTACTATTTCCCTTGCCTTTTTTTTAGGATTTTCCCTACTTGTTTGTCATTTTCCCTCTATAATATATGTTTAAATGTGACTCCTCATATTTACTAATATTTTTAAATTACTTCCTTTAATGAGGTCTACCGAAATGCTAGTTAAAAATGACTTATATTTTTATTTATTTATTGCCTAAAATTGACTTTTATTTTATAGCGGATGAAGTAACAGATTGAGCCTAAGGATCCCAATTTGCATGATTTTTTTTTTGGCTAGAAACAAGTTGCATGATCATTCATCAAGGGGGTTGCTAATTAATTATGAAGTTTAACTATGATGACAAATAAATTAAGAAGATTAATTAATTATTGTGTGCCCATTATTATTTTTTTCCATAACACATGCTTATTATACATTCTAAAAAAGACTCACACTCAAAATCTCACGCTCAATGATATTTTTAAAAAGGAGATGCATGTTAGTTAGGTTACAAAACCCAGACATATTGTTGCACCCGTTTTTTTTAATATTGAGAATAGGTAGTTCTCATATAATATATATAAAAGTATAATAAAGGCAACAAGAAAGAGAGAAAGTAGAGTTCCATTAATGAGCCATCTTTACACTTAGATCTAACCAAGTAGTATTAATGCTATGGGGCTCAAATGTTATAAATATGAGTAAATCAACCTAACAATACACTGTGCATTCATTCAATATATATATTTATATATCAATTACTCTATGTTACTTTGCCGCCATGCCTTAGCTAATAAAGTATCTTAATTACTTGTATCTTGTGATTGTTGTGAATTGTTCACATCTTTATATCCTATTCCCCTCTAAATTGGTTGTAATCTGCAAGATCGATACTTGTCTTCTATATATATATATATATATATATATATATATATATTTCTTTAATTTTGATCTTTAATATAAATAACGTTCTTTTCTTATCTTAAAATT
>JBAGKO010000004.1:5996350-6026381 GCA_037177275.1 Acacia concinna | reverse complement strand
TTTAATTTTGATCTTTAATATAAATAACGTTCTTTTCTTATCTTAAAATTTAAACTATATTTTTCTTTTTTCTCATTCTAAATAGATGTCTTTATATTAATTATCTTCCACTCATCACTAATTTTTTCTTGTATAATCATTTCTTGAACATTCTCTATCATTTATTTTCTACTCATTTTCTCTCTTACTTTTTTTTAATAAATAAGGGTATATTTAGAAAATATATGACATTTTAACATATTTAATATTTTTATATAATCTTACCACCAGTTCGTTTTCTAAAATTATGAAGAAAGTTGCTTATAAAAATAAGGGGATGGAGTATATCACAATAAATAGTATAACAATATACCATCTCACCATTAAACAATTTTAGATTAATTATATGGAGAGTATTGTGAACTCATAATTTAAATAAAAAAAATAAACTATAGTAAGATGTCATTTTCCATGTAAGAGAATAATTAATTCTTTTTATTTGAGGCCTGCTAATATTTTATAGAACTTTGTTAAGATCAAATTATGCATAATGACAAGGGATCACCTTCACTTGACTAATAACTTCATGCTTTTTTATTTCAATAAACTGAAGCACAATGAAATATGTTTAACACTATATTGTGTCTCAAACTTCATTTAGCCATGGGGAGTAGTACAATTATTATTATTTTTATTATAATAGTAATAATTATTATTAGGATAATTTTCCGTTGATAACTAGTAATCTCAAGGTTGAAATAGCATAATTGTTCTCTTATAAAAAAAAGAAATAGCATAATTGATAAAACAAATGATTAAAAAAACAATTACTACATAATTTAAGATTTTTAGTGAGTTCGGATGATTTTGGCGCAAATAAAGAGGGAAAGATGGCTTGGGGAACATGGCGTTGCTACATGATGGAAAGTATATTTCACTCACTCATTGATGCGCGTGGGGACCACCCTTTCTTCCCGTGCTCAAATATCAGGCTCTCTCGTACACTATTTGTATTTTGAGAGCATGGACTCTCACTTTTCTAAATTATCTCCTTTCTTTAAATTTCATTTTCACATATAATTAAAAAAGAAAAAAGAAAAGAAAAAAAAAATCCTCTCTCTCTCTTTCTGTCTCTCTCCCCCCTGCACTGTATGTAACTGTGTAATGACGAGACAAAGCTTTCAAACGCTTCATAAAGTTCAAAAACTACGCGTCCCTTCCTTCTCCCACAACGATCACCAACAAAACCCTAAAAACTTTCTCTCTCTTCTCCCGCTCTCGCTCTCCCTCTCCCTCCGCGTTTTACCGGAATATCCTTTCGTCCTTTATTTTTTCCGGGAATTCTGATTCTGCTTTGCTTTGCTTCGCTTCCCTATTACAGAATTAAATCACACTTGTCTCCTACTGATTTTTTCCATGTATGGAAGACAAATACAAGGCAGCAGCATCTTCTCGCCCTGCAATATCTCCGACTGAGTTTGCCACCGACTCTTCAAGCTGGGCGCTTGGGCCCGATGACTCTGATGGCGTCTATTTCTTCTCCGGCGACCGAGATTCCAGCAGTATACTCAGCGACTTCGGGTGGAATCTCGAACCGGAGCAACCGCACCGGATCCGTGTCGAGGATACGTGTGATGTGGCAGGAGGAGAAGGCGGACGCGGAGGAGGAGGATTCTGGTTGCCGGATCACTCTGCTCCAGGTGGTTCTTCTGAACAAGTTGATAAGGCGAATATGGCCACGGCGGCAGATGCGTCCACATCGAATAATCAATCGGTGTCTTCGAGCTCCAGCGAGGATCCGCCGGAGAAGTCCACCGTCTCAGACGAGAAACCGCCGGAGATACCGTGAGTGGGTTGTTTGTTCTTCCCTCTCGTGTGTGATGAAATCAAATTTGGTAATTAGGTTAAAATTCAGGGGCATTAATAAACGCTGCCGTATTAAAATAAACGAAAATATAGCAATCAAATCAGAATCGTATCACGCTGCGCCTTGTTTGTTTGTGCTTATTTAAATCTCTGTTCCCTGGGGGAGCGTGCAATCCATTGTCCGTACAATCTAGAATCTGGCTTAACAGGAATACAATATGGAGTATTCTCTGCCATTTTTTACTTCTTCATCTTCTTCTTCTTCCATTATTACTAAACCGAAAGTTGAGCCGGTTTAGGAAAACCAATATTGGGGTTCGAACCAAAGACAAACAACCGGTTGTCGGGTCATTAAAAATTTAGCCCGCGAGCGCCGCCGTTATCGGCGGGAATGGCGTGCTTGAACCCACCCAAAACTATGCCGTTTTAGAAGTTTTGTTACTTTACGTAATAGGCATTGTTTGCACAAAAGTAGGCATGATGTGTGAGGAAAATCTAACCCAACACATTTTCTATTAGTAGCAGTGACAGACGATTTTATTTCAAGTATTTACATTTATTTTTGAATTTAATATCTAAAAAGTTTTTTTTTTTCAAATTTTAGGATAATGTGGCAGCGCTTTAAATAGAGTTTAACTTGCCTTAGTCCCAGGTCTTTAAAAAAAAAATTGCCTTAGCCGATTCCCAAATTAATTTGAACATATTTTTTCTGCTTGAAGTTTGTATAAAGAATAGCCCAGTACGTACGTATAGTATATATGGTCCAGTGACTTGGGGTAATTAAACAGGTGTGTTTTCTAGTTGAGTTAACTATGTTATATTCTTTTGGCCAAAAAAAAAGGGAAGTATGTTAAATTTTCAATTAGAATTAATGTCTAGAGAATTATTTTAATTAATGTGAGGACAATGTGGTGTGCTCTTAAAATAGAGCTTTGTATCTTAGTTGGTGACCAAAATAATTTGAAGATACCCAAGTGTGTTGTGTATATATGTGCTTAGTACTAACAGAGTGTGCATGTCTGCTGGTGATTTGTATTTGCCTATTAATTTCATCATCTTCACTTCAAGAGTTAGGCTTCTCTACTTCTTTATATATATATATATTTCAAGTTGGCTATGGTTTAGTAGCATCATCAGTAACTTTATAAGTAGTAAAATTATGTATTTCCTTGTCATTTTTGACTCTAAATGATATGAGGCTGATCATAATTGTGTTGGGTGGCTTTTTAGGTTTCTTTTATTCATAGCACAGTTTCATTTTTCTTTTTACCTTTAGCTTTAGTGCATATATACTAAGTTGATTTCTATGATAATTTAAGATTGTGGTGGCATAATTTAAAATTCGCCCGTGCAAATAAAGCTCATTTTCTCCCCATATCATATCATCCAAGTGTGTGGTTGACCATTATACACACACACACGACTACACCGGATTTATTTAAGGATATTTATCACTTTCACCGACACAATATATTAAGGAAATGGAATCTTGTTAACTTTTATAGCATCCCATTCGCTGCATGAGTTATCTTTAATTTCTTTACAGTACCGTACATTGTTATATGGAAGAAGATCAAATTTGATGATGACTTGGATTAAATTACTATAATATAGACATTGTTTATGATTATTATTGCTTATACATATGCTTGGATGTGTTTTTTTTGTTCCCGTTGTATTTTGACAAAAAAATGTAGGTGACATATATTTTGCAGGAGTAAAAGTAAAAAGAAGGGGCAAAAGCGAATACGGCAGCCGCGGTTTGCATTTATGACAAAGAGTGAAGTTGATCATCTTGAAGATGGCTACAGATGGCGCAAGTATGGCCAAAAGGCCGTTAAAAACAGTCCTTTTCCTAGGTACGTTAATTACCTTCATTTTTCTCTATATTATCAATTTAATTCTCTATATAATAATTAACATAAATCTGGGCTCCATCTCGTACCTCAACCTTTCTGTTCTAATATGTTTGCAAAGCAGAATGAGAAGGATATAACCATGGCAGAGAATATGAAAGATCATAATAAGCATCTTAATATGATTTATTATGTATATATACGGTGGTCCTTGATATAATATATATTTGAGAATCTTAGTTCTAATTATAAGGCATAATTTTAATATATTTATCTATATTTTCCTAATTTCCTCAATAATAATAGAGGAGAATAGAGAGTTAAGGAAGATGTCTAAGGTGTTTTATAAGACCCTTGTTATATTCACTTACTTAACTAATTTAATCAAATTAGATTAAGCATTTAAGCACCGGAAGAGTATAATGGCGCAGGCTTTTAAATTGAACATGGCATGAAACTTGTTGCTGACTATTTGTATATATTCTCAGCTAGATATGAACCAATATTCCATAATACCTATAGTAGTCTTTGTACGGATTACTAGTCTCTGCAATAGCCGGCGCATAGGAGCTCACCATATACTTTAGGTGGGGAATGATTTAAATTGCACAACAATGCTTTTCTTCACATTAGCTTGTCGCAACTTATTGTACGGGTAAGTTTAATTACTCAACAGGATGGATCTTAAATGGTCTCTCTCACTTTTCTAAACGAGACTTTTGAATTAAGATGTAGTGGTACGTACATGTCAATTTCAAAAAAGACATTGTAGAAATTACATGCCAGAATTTAACATTTCTAAAAACTGTCAATATAGCAAGAATCCTCCTCATAGATATGGTGAGGCCATGTCTGCATTACAGATTCTTCTAAATATATGACCTGATTTGTAGAGCAATTTTACAATATAAGCTAGATCTTATATTTAGAATTAGAATTAAACGAGAATTATTGGTTGAGCACATTTGGGATCACTTTGATCTCTTCAGAAGTGACTTTTGAACCCAAAAAGTTAGGTTGAACCAAAATATATACACGATATGGGGTGGTTTTTTTCTTTTTTTCTTGGGCTAGACACGGGTATCTTTCTATTAGAGGTAATCATATTAGAGGGATTGGTGTGCACTATGAACACTTCTCTCTTTAAAAATTTAAACTTTGGTTCGCTATGTTGTGAGGGATTAACCCCTTTTATTAGATCCAACCCCAGTAGGTTAATGGGTGGCTTTTAACCAAAAAAAAAGAAAAGAAAAGAAGCTCTTGAGTCAAAGTCAAGTTGAAGCTAAAACAAGGTTTTTTTGATTTGGATTTTTTATTAAACATTTAAATCTTCTAAAATTGACTCTTTTTTAATATATCATTCAAATAATTTGCCGTCTAACTTGACTTTCTTCTCTATATAAGCTATACAAAGCTTAATCATATTATACTATTTGACTTTTATCCTAACTTCAATTTGCAGAAGTTAGTTGGTTCAATTCCACATTTACATATATTAATTTAAACAAGTCCCTTATATATGTGATGATCTATGCAAATGTCTAGCTTGATTGGTAAAGAGGCTTGAAATTAAAGCAATATAATAGATATTATGTCTTGTTTGGCTTACATGTAGGAGCTACTATCGTTGCACAAACAGCAAGTGCACGGTGAAGAAAAGGGTGGAGCGATCATCGGAGGACCCAACCGTTGTAATAACAACCTACGAAGGCCAACACTGTCATCACACCGTTGGCTTCCCTAGAGCGGCAGCTTCAATCATGAGCCACCATGAAGCTGCCGCCTTTGCTGCGGCGGCGGCCGGCCATCAGTTCGCTCCCACCATGTCACACTACTATTATCCTATCCAATTACCCCCATCAGATAACAACACTGACCTTTCTTCTCAGCCTCAACCCCGGCCCCCTCCTCGCCATCACCATCATGAACCCTCACGCACTGGATCATCCAGCTCTGTCATATGTCCAGATAATGCCGCCTCGCGGACGCCGCCTCCCACCGATCAAGGACTTCTTGGCGACATTGTGCCCCCAGGAATGCGTAATGGATGACGTGGCATATCCATCATGGTATACACACACAATTATATATAACTTCTCATCTTTAATCTATCATTTCTTAATCTATAACTATAGCGCGTGCTTGATTTAAAATAAAAATAAAAATAAAAATAAAAAGATGGGATTTTCCCCCGCTGGGGAGGGGTGGGGTAGGGTACTTTAATTTGTTAATTTTTATGGGTTTTTAAGGAAACTCATAATTATCTTCAGTAGATTAGAAGAGATGTTTCTATTGAAAGAGCTTACCTGAAATATTTTCAACCTAAAAATATGTTTTTATTATGGTTCGAAGTCACATCATTAAATTAAATCAACTATTTTTTTCAAATGATAAATTATTTACTTATGATATAACATTATTAGAAAATGCAATAATAAATTCATCAAAAAAGAAAGAAAGAATATGCAATAGAAACTATATAAAATTTACATCAAGTATTCTTTTCTACACATACCCAATACATCAAACAAATAAACTAATCCAGTCATATTAGTTAGGTCCTATTGATCATATGTTCTAATGCGCGCTTTTCTACTTCTGACTGAATTTAATTATTTGATCCTATATATAACTCAGCATCTTTCAATGTTTTCGGGAAAATTAGTTTAAGACGTCACTTTGGCCATATATTTGGTATTGAAGTGTATGCATAGACAGCATAGTATCACCTTAATAGTTTATCGGTGAGAATAGATATTGTACTAATGAATATAAACCGAGTCTTTATTTATTTATTTGTTTGCATGAAGCCAATCTTAAAATTTTTAAAATGGATGAAGAACTTCAACAAGAAAAAACATCCAGAATTTTCAGTGCATATTTTTATGATTAAGTGAATTTATTTGATTTTGTCACAGTTTGTCCACCTAAATTAGAAGGGAACATTTAGGTAGCAGTTTTTGAGTTCGTAAACATGCGTCAGTTAATAATGACTCCTAGGGCACAGAAGTTTAGATTGTTATATATATATTATATATATAAACACATATACATATGTATATAATGCTTCGTTTTGCTCTTGTTTAAGAACTGCCTTAGGAAATTGAATACTTCCTAGATTCCAATGCTAAGAGACTAAGAAAAATAATATTAGATCAGATATCGATGCTGATGATGATATATAACTGCCGCAATATCATATATAATATATATAAATTTTTGTTGAGGATGGACCAATTGCGCACTGAGATGCGTGCGGTCTATGTGTTACTTTTCACAAAAAAAAATGTGTTGGCAACGACAAGGACAGTTGTCAATTTCTAACTAGCTCCTCTATTGTCCATTATTGCCTACATGGCATCTCCATTGGCTTTTGGTAATCAATTATTAAATAGGTTTATTATTATAAAATATAAGTAATAGTGTAAGTAGATTAGTTAGTAAGTCTCGTAGCTGATTCATAATTGCAAATATTGCAATTTACTTTTAGTTTTTGCTTTTACCGGTAAAAAAAATAAAAGTTTGCACGGTAAGGGAAAATTTGGACATCGTATATTGTTTATCATTATTCTGTGCTTCTTTTGTAATTGTTATTAATACTGTTAATTAATATTTTGTGAAGATAATCTAATTATTTGAATATTTAAGTCATGTTTAAACATTAATTATTAAGGAAAAACATGGACGAGTAATATATTTGGAAAAATGTTGAACACTTGTATTGTCTGTCCTTTCTTTTTTTTCCAACTTAGTCATTTGTTTTAGGCTTGGCGTAGCAGTAAAATTATTGCCACGTTACTTGAAAGTCATGTGTTCAGGTTTTGAAAATAGTCTCTTTCGATTGTGATAATAGTATTGTATACATCTATCTTCATCTAATGTGGGTCTTGTGATGGATTGTCCTTAATATTCATATATTTTATTTTTGGCCTTATGCGTAAATAACTAATTAAAATAACTTTTAGATAAAAGAGCAATTTACCCCAACGTTTTTAGGGAGGAGTAATTTTAATCATGTATTTTATGGCTCAATTTACCCCCAATGTTTTCAGGGAGGAATAATTTTTATCCCAACGTTATTTATTTGAAACAATTCATACATTCACTAATATATATATATGTTCAGTTTAACTATTAATTGGGGTGTGTTGACTAATAATAAGGTCATATAACTGATGAGGTGAATTAAATAATATAATATGGTATGTCATTTGATTAAAATTAAATTATATTTTTCTTAAAAAAGAAATCCAGTCTGTTGATTGTCGAAAACATGTGCCTTAATTTAGCCACAACGTGTTATTTAATTAACTTCATCAGTTATATAACTTTATTATTGGTCAACACACCCTATAGTTAATAGTTAAATTGAATATATATGTTATTGAGGGTATGAATTGCTCCAAATAAATAACGTTGGAATTAAAATTACTCCTCTTTAAAAACGTTAGAGTTAGAGGGTAAATTACACTTTAACTCTAACTTTTATGCTGTTGAATTTCTTATATTTTTTATTTTTTGACAAACGATTGATTAAATAATCCATATTTAAATTACTTTGACTGAAGCTATATATGCAATTAATTGATTATTACCTGAAAATTGTGCAGAATAGAGTGAGGGTGTTTGTTAAGCTGTTTCTAGAAGTTGAAGCAAAATTTCTTTCGAATATTTACTTCATGAAGTATGTTAGATTTGACTTTTCTCTTTTACCCCTTCTCATCCTCTTCCTTTTTCTCTTTTATTTTTAGATTAAGATCTCAACTGTCCATATTTAATATCTTATAAAAATATTATTATATTTTCTCTATATATAAAAATAATTTTAACAGTTTAAATTTATTTTGTATCCTGTACTAAAAAAATATATCTTTAAACGATGAAAAAGATAGAAAGGGGTAAAAGAGAGAATTCACCTCCAAAAAGTATTCTCAAAATTAATCCAACTGATAAATTTAATGTTTTAGGATTTGATTCGAGGGAAGTGGTCATATATGCATTATTAAGAGAAATTGCCGACATGCATTGGGCTTTGTTGTGTGGCTAAAAGCTGTGTGTGATGGTCATATAGTCTTCTCACTAAAGATTGTGTCAGTGACTGACTCTGTGGACTAAGTACTAACCCTTATCTTATCTTCTTTCATTCATAACTACCCACTTCCCTCCTCATCTTTCCATGCTGTCTTGTCATGCCCTTTTATGTTGAAACGTCCTTTCTTCTCATTATACTATATTACATGGCCAGTCACCACACCGCATAAATAGTTCCTTTTTCTTTCTTTTTGTTTTTGAATTTTGATGGCTGATTTTAAAACTGGTACAGAGGTGTAGATCTAACCATTTGTGTAGTGGATTCAGATAAAAAGTGTTTTTAAGGTGGAGAGTGAATTAAAAAAAAAGTGATTTATCAGAAATGATTTGTTTTTAAATAGAAAGTAATAAAAATCATTTTTATTGTGATGGAAGAAGAAGTTTTTTAATGAAATTTTTTTATCCCATTTAAATAAATACTTAAACACATATATAATGAGAAGTTACTTATTTTTCACTGATAAGTAACTTATCACCCTTATCCAAACACCCACTTAGAAGTTTTTAATTAGAAATGATGTTGTCCCAGAAGTTATTTTTAATTTAATCTCACTCTATAAATTTTAAAAAGCAGCAATGTGGTCACACCTCCATTTATTAACGTTGATTTTAATGATAAGAGGCAATATTATATTGTTCAATTTTAACATTTTTGGAGTAACATTGAACCCCAAAATTTTTTAGAAAAAGATTGCTACGTGTTAGAGTTTCCTGATTCTAAGACTAGATTGAACCCTGGTAACCTGTTATGCTTACCCTTCGCTCACGTGGAAGATATTAAAAGAAAGCTTAGTTCCTTTAAAGTAAACTTTCTGTTTACAGTCTCTCTTTAGTCTATAGTACCAACAAAGGATTAAATGAATGGAGTCCATTCCTTCTGTTTCTTTTCCTTATTTCTAAGTATTGATGCTACGTAGAAAGATGTTTTTAGGTTTACAAAGCGATAGCTTTTCAAGTTTTTACTTTTTAAACAGTAAAATTTTTAGGAGAAAATCCCTCGCTCCACGAAAAATATAACTCATCAGCAGGACACTTTTTAGCTGCCTTTAGAATGTCGATTTGATTTATGTATGTACTCTTTATAGGAGACTAGTGTCACTCTCAAATAGGAATCAAGGTGCATGGCATGTTGCCATATATAGAAGAGCGAAGGCTCATTAATTCTCTTATTGGAAGGAAATAAAATCTTATGAAAAAGTTAATTTTGAATTAGGGTTTGTGTTTATTTTTTAAAATTTTTGTTTAAGATATAAAAAATGAGTAGTATATTGAAAAATTTTAGCTTGTTATGAGATAATCTTAATTTGCTAATTACCTTTTTTGTAAAGTTCTTAATTAGTTGTTACCTACAATGAAAAAAAGAAATGAGATTGTTAATTAATTTAAAACAAATAGATCAGTAGGGTACGGCCCAGTACTATTTCTTTTCTATCTAATTATTTTTCCTATGGAATGCTCTCCAATGGAAGGACCCAGCTTGTACAGCCACTCCTTTTGGAAGCGGAAAACTTAGTTATATACATGTACAGTCATTTGTACGATATTTCATGCAAAATCTAATTTAACCGCAGTGTTTTTTGTTAGTATCATCCGGTATCGATTCAGGATTCAGGATTCATGACTGCTTCTGGCTTCTTCTCTGAGGCTCAAACTCGAGAGCCTAATGAATCACCACCAACTCATATCATAGCTGGTTAAACTGCAGTTTTTTTACGTAAAGGAAAACTAATTGTATTTTAGATGAATGTGAGCAATAAGTACGAACAGTTAGTTTTACCAAAAGAAATAAATTTGAAGTTGAAGCTACGTACCCGTTCTCTATGCATTATTAAAGAGGCACATATGGTAATTAGGTATGTGTTTATGATATATTTTATTCATGGACCAAATTTCATGAATGAACTTCCCCCCATTATCAGAAGTTGCTTTGGTTTTTTCCATTAAAACAAAGTTCTGATTTCTGAGTTGCGTGTCAGTATATATGCAAGGGGTAAAAATTAATGAGGACTATATGTACCTATATATATATATATAACTAGTTGTGCGTGGCTGATACTATACAGGCTAGTGTTGTGACTTGTGAGAAGTCTATTATGATCTCAACTTGTGGTGGGGCTGAGTGGCCCAGCACCATAAATGCCTTTTTTTGCCCCCGTCTATCTTCCTCTCTCTCTCTCTCTGAAAACATGTGATGGACCTGACACTGTTCATTCATACTCGTATATATATAGACATATCATCTTGATGCCTCCTTGTCATTCCGCTACTCTTTTATCTATCTCTGACTCTCTGTGCGGTTACAATGTTTGATGGGTCAATTATATATGTGTATATATATCCTTGTCATTTCAGAGATGAAGCAGTTGATGGAGAAGGACTAGTACAGAAGGTAAAAAGTAGAGAGAGAGAGCTGGAAAATGGGGATAGAGAGAGAGAGAGAAGCAATATGGGTGAATGGGTTGGTGGATGTGCCCTACATTCTCTGAACAAGTAGGCCACAGGAGGCCCCCATTTTTTCAGCTGCTAGCTTTTCTTCTCTCTCTCTCTCTCATTCTCTCTCTTCCCCAACAATATCAGTATTATCATCAGGTATACTGAATTACTATTCATGCATGGAAGTCCGATATATATACAGTAACCACTAACCAGCAGGTTCTACCTCGTTACCACCACCAGGTAACCCCATCTCTGGTCCGCCCAAACCTTAATATGTATATAATCATCATCCATATTATTCATTTTTGCTGAACGCATGGTTCATTATATATTTATTTAGGAGTTGGGTTTTGTATATATAGTTAACTGCGGTAACTTTATTTTGTCACTTGAGCTGGTTGATATATATGTATAATTCAAAACTGTTGGTGGTACCCTGAAAACAGTAGTTCATATCTTTGGACTTCGATCATTCATCAAGATGCTCATTAGTTTCTCTCATCTCCTCTCTCCTCATCCTCTCTTATTATTCTCCAATCTTACCAATGAGTTTTAAAAAATGAAAAATAGATGCCCATAATTTATATAGATAAAGGGTATAGATTAGCCTAATGAGAAAATTAACTAATGAGGCGATCTACTTCCATCTATCTCTATGTTTTATAATAATTTTGGTTCTCTCGAATTAAACGCACCGTTTTCTGTATATTGTTTTTGAATAGTACAGAAGGGCAACTTTGCTCAATAAGTAAGTACGTACGTACGTACGTTGCTTTACCGTATCTTTTACTTGGGGTGATTTGGAAAATGCAAACAATGTTAATCTTATATTTGGGTATAGAAAAAATTAGTTAGAAAGAAAGTTAAAAAGGAAAACTTTTATAAATAGTAAATTTTTTTTTTTGTTATTTATAAAATTTTTTAAACATATGCCTTTTTTCACCTTTCTTTCTTATTTTTTTCTTCATTCAAACATAGAATGAGGGTAAACCCTAAATCGTCTTTTTTGTATGTTGGAGTAAAGATGTGTCCGTTTGACCACCTTAGGCCCCATTTATTATAAGAATAAAATGGATGGGTTGGAGATCTGAATAGAGGAGTATATACGTGTGTTGCAACGAATCAACGATCTATTCATATTGAAGAATGGGGCAACTTTCATGAACTAAAGATATAATTAATTAATTTAAAGATGAATGTAACACTCATAGGCATTGCTTTATTATGCAACAACCATGTGACCTTTCCACTCCCATCTTTTTCAGATCTCATTATCACAACCCCCAACTTTCGTTCCCCCCCACCCTCCCCCCCAATTAAGTTTTCTCTTTTCTCTCTCTCTCTCTCTATGTCTCTCTCTCTTTTAATTTTTTAATCACAGCTGTTTGCTCTTGCCCACTTTAGCCCAGTCTAAAATTGTATTTCAAAGATTTGTTTTTGTTTTAAATATAAAAACTTCATTGATTTGGTTTAGTTAAAGGTGACTTTAGTAAGTGAACTATTTTTTAAGGTGTAATTTATACATTAAAGTAGTTAGAGTTGTAATTAGCATCCTTAATTATTTTTTGAAGTGTAATTAGTACTTTAAAGTATTTAGGGGTGTGTAATCAGCACCTTAATGTATTTAAATGAGTGTAATTATTACTCTAAACTAACTGACACAAACTGTATTTTTCTCCATAGCTACATCAACATTAAAAATGTCATATAAGTATTTAATAGGTCAGCTAATTTATAATTAAAATGGTATTCAAACTTTTGTTAAAAAAATGTTCCATTGTCTTGGATTTCAATAAACTCTGCAAATGTGATATGTTTTGATGAGGTATAAAGTGTTGAAAGGAAGAAACTTTTTTGAAGGATTTTTTTTTGTTTTTCTTTTTTAATTTATAGGGAATCTTAATTATAAATTAGTTAGTATATTAAATACTTAAGTGGCATTTTTAATGCTGATGTGACAATGAGAAAATGATGGTTTATGTGTCTGTTAGTGAAGAGTGCTAATTGTACCCCTTTAAATACATCAGGGTGTACCAAAGGCCTTGTAACCTAGTGGTAATGGTATCTCCTAAGTGGGAGGAGGTCACGGGTTCGATCCCGTCGTTGTATCTTCAGGCCGTTAGTGCTTGCCCGAGCTTATGAGCTCCATTTAAAAAAAAACCACTACAGTAACCCACACTAGTCCAACAAAACTAACACATAGGGATTTAGGGCACAAATCCTACCCACAACCCACTACAATAAACCATATATAAGACTAAGGCACAATCATGATAAGGGTTAGAAACCTAACCTATTAGTCTATATATATATCACTGAACCCCACCCACGACTAGTTTAAACAAAACAATTTCCAACAAAAATAATATTGTGGATCCACAAAAAATATCAAAGTATTCAAAATAAGGCCTCATGCTTAATAAGAAGCTAATAATTATTCAAAATGATGTTGAAGTATATCAAAACACGATAATCCTATAATGGTAATATATAAAACAATGTAGTCTCCAAAATCAAGAGGCATACAAGGCTATCAACACCTATGTCTCCGCCTGCTTCTACTGACCTCTATTTGGATTGTAGGTCTCACTTGAAAAATATAACGACAACAACACAAGGTGAGACACTAAATCTCAATAACCAAAATCAATTTATAAAACATGCAGGAAGGATTTCAAGTCAAAGAAGCAGGTTTATTAATAATTATAATAATACTCTCAATAATAAAACAATACATGATACTTTCAATAATTAAAATCATCCACATTCATCAATCTTTCTCCTCCTTATATCTTATAGATGTGGTACAACCTATTAGTGCTAGTATACCAGGCCAAAAATTAGCTAGTCACTTTAAGAAATCTGTGCCCTCCCATATCACCACTATTATACCATAATAGGGAAGTACCCACAAAAAAACACTCAATTCAAATCTAAACCAAGAATGAGAGAGCCGATGGCACGCAATTTCACTATATATTTTCTACACAACCTCACAAATATCATAATAGAACACAATATACTCAACATAATTTTCAGAAGGATTTCACAACAATAACATTCCACATACATCATAATTATCACATTATTAATAATCTCAATTGTAATAACAAATCATACATACAAGTTGGAAAATACATTGATTCACTGAAGTAAGTTAATATACAAACATATACATGATTCTCCAAAACACGTACAAGTATTAACAAGTATATAAAATATATTACCTCAGTTACTTTAACTTCAAGCTTAAACCTTGAAAGTTTTAAAAGCCAATGGCACACTTCACAATTTCAGATCACAAATTAATCCACACAATAATATAGATGCAAATTTAATGCATAACTTACACAATGAACTCACCTAGCTAACTTGAAAGTTTTGAATTAATTACCCAAAAATTATAAATTTCACACTTTAATCTCAATATCTATTTCAACACTAATTTAACAGCTTTCTCGACTCAAATAACTCATTTGAATCATAAGTTAACATCAATTTCATATTATTGTACAAAATCCTCAATTAAAAGTTTAGTGTTTCAAACATAAAATAGTTATTTTATAAATCTCTAATTTTTCCGACAATATAAACCTATTAAAACTTTGATAATACTTCCAATAATATAAATAACTTGTTTAACACAATTTCAATAGGCCAAGGAGCCCAAAAATGGCATTTCATGGTCTGATTTTTATAAAAACTAATTATAAAATCATAAAACAGCCAAGTGATAAAACTAAACCAATTACAACTATCTATTAGCTTCCTTCTTCATTTCTATAGTCTTATATTGTCAAAACTCAAAATATTTTCAAATATGTATAAAAATACACTCATTTAAAAGATAAAAATTTGTAGAACAACTTTCTTGAAGGGAGTTTAACATGAAGAAGTAATTTTAGTTACCTAAATGATCCCAAAAATTGTCCCAAATGCTTATAGATGCAATTGTGTGCGTGCGACGAACGACAAAAAAATTTCTCCCTCCTGTTGTTGGTGGATTCTAAATTGAGGGAGAAGAGGTGGCGTGGTGGGCATTTAATATACCCCCGCCTAACACACAACTAAGCGTATATTTAGTTTAATTGAAATTAGGTTATATGAGGTTAATTAAAGTTATGTTTGAGGAGGTTATAAGATTATTTGGTTCAAAAATATAAGAGGTTAAGTTTGATTTCTTATTTGGTTCAGGAGAGGAGGTGGAGGAGTTAATTTTAAGTGGACAAATATACCCTTTTGTCTTTATATATTTATGTTGCTTATTCTTGTATAATTTTAAGTAACAAAATGGAAACCATTGAATGAAAGCTATTTATATACAAATTTATCGCAAGTTAAATAACTTTAAAAAGTATGAAATAGCAAAGATTGCATACATTCAAAGGTAGAGACTAAAAAGGCACAACAAATTTTCCTTTCTATTTGATTCCTCGTTTCTAATATAATTAGGAGTTGCAGAGAAGGGGGAAAATTGGGGAGGCGATGACATCTCCTCTTGCTCCTCCTCCTCTTTGATTGGATTATATCTTTTATGTTTTTTTTTCCTTTAAGGGCTTCTTTAATGCTCATATCTACCATTTCAACTGAACCAAAACCTCCATCTTCAATGTCTATGGTAGATTGGGAATCAATGCCAGACCTAACTTGGATATCCCTGAACATTGCCATGACTTGAATCACTGAGGGATGCCACCAAGGTCAATCATCCAAGCAAGCACAACAACTTTCAAGTGTTGTGGAAACTCATTCTTCAAGCGACAACGTTGGTGGATGATTAGAACAGCAAAGGCAGGAGCTGGTTGACTCAAGGAGAATAGTAGCTTTGATACAATGAAGAGGAAAAGAAGAGAGGGTTTTTAACTAGAGGGGTACTTGTGGAATAACAAAAAAATCCCACAAGTAATTTAGTCTGAATGATCACAAATTTTCGTTCCCCTTAGAAAACCCCCTAATTTGGGTTGGGAGAAGGGGTGAGGGGCCACTAAAAGACAAAATTTGCCCCAACCTCTTACCTCCCCTACTCCTAACCAAACAAAGTTTTTAAACCTCTATCCCTCACCTCACCTAACCTTACCTTAAAAAACTTTCAGCCAAATAGCCCTTAAGACCTTGTTTGGTTGGAGGTTTGGTGAGGTGGGGTTTGAAGATTAAAAATTTTGTTTGGTTGGATTGAGGGAGGTGAGGTTAGGGAAATTGATTTTCTCTTTTAGTGGGAACCTCCTAATTCTGCCAACCCTTCAAAATTGGGGTTTTTATGAGAGGAGAGAAAATTTATGGATTATTGTGACCAAATTGCCATACCAATTTTTCAATATTCCATATGCGCCCCTGATGTAAAAACCCTCCTCCTATCATGGTAGATAGTCTGGTTTGGTTCTTCTCATAACACACTTCTGGTTCAACCGTTCTCACGTTCGATAGCGCTCGTCAAGCTGGTGTTCCTCATTGTCTCCATCTTCAATCGGCCACCGTCAGCTGCTGAAGAGGCTTAATGCCAACTGGTGTCACTGGTCATCACTCTCGACATCTTTTTTGATCAGTCCTGACTCTTGGTGTCTTCTTCGATCAGTGCTTAGTCTTGCGATCTTCTTCCATAAGCTTGCGACCAGGTGTTACTGAAACTCAAGATAAATCATATGGATTCACATGTTAGTCGACATTCAGTTTTTTTTTTTGTGTTTTCGTTTTTTTGTTGTCTGGTCTTGTTTTAGCATGACTTTGAAACATGAGAATTGTTTTTTGGTTTTATGGTAGTCGAGTGTTTTAGTGTTTCATATTGGCACATAACGATTCATATTGGTTTTTTGGTTACCCTTTTTTCTTTGGTCCTTGAATTTGCATTTTTTATGCATAAATTTTGTGAGCTACTTGCTATTTTGAAAGTATTGGGATTGTAGGATATTGAGAGCATGCTATTATTGCAATTGCTGTATGTCCTAGGTTGCATTGCAAATTCTTCATTGTATTCATTTATGATCCTTGGATGTTCATGTGATTGTTTTGTACTATCTGGACAATATATTGGATTTGGCTAATTAAAGTTGATTAACTGTCGTTTTGTTGAATTAAGGTGGTACTTATCTAATTCAATTTATTTTTAGTGAAATTTAATTGAGAAACTCGTTCCATGATTTGGAAGTTGAATCCTCGTTGCTGTATAATTTGATAAATGCATATTTTATGATAAATATATATAAATTTTGGAATGAAATACATTAAATTTATAAATACTTTATATCTATTTGGTTTGTTTAGATATATTTTCCTCTAAATCTGATCCTAAGATAAAAATAATCTTGTTGTGCAGAATCTACTCATATATTCTATTTTTTAGGAAAAAGAAAAAGAAAAAAAGTTAAAAACATAATAAGCAAGAATCAGAAAAAGAAGATACATGCATATAATTGTTGTGGGTCCCACATATTATATTGCCTTTGGAGAATCAGAGGGGACGGAATTAGTTGTTGCACATTTAAAAGAATATATTGATTAAAGCAAGGAGCATCAAAACGGAAAAAACGAGGCTGCAACAATAAAAGATATATTCACACAATATATAATATCAAGCGTTGCAACGTAAAAAAAGGGAGGGAATTCACACAATATATATTGGCCACAAGCCGCAATATGCAAGAGGGGAAAAAAAGACGAATTCACGGAGGTCATACGCAGAAGCAAGAAGAATTTCTACAACTTCAATAGGCATAAGAGTTCTAGAGTACAAAGGCTGATTCTACTTATTCTCTTAATTATTGAGTTTCTTATTATTCTTGTTAATCTGATGGGGGATTTTAGAATGATGTTGTTATTTATTATTTCATCTATGAGTTTCTAAATTATTTAGTTGGGGTAGGGATGTAACTCAACGAGGAAGCGACTTTTCTATTATTATGTTTCAACTCTTTTTATGAGATTTTTATGAATATGTTTTGATTTTTGATAATTATATTTATTTCTCTCGTTCTTCATATGGTTTGTTTGGCTGGTCACCATAGAATCTAATATATGGGTAATCTTGATAGATTAGGAGGTGAAGAGAAAACCTAGATCTAGAGAAATAGACACATATTATTTAGGTTAGGGTTTAATTAATTGTCTGGGTGTCGTGGGAATGAGCTCAACGTTAATTAAAAAGAGAATTATTGGGAGAATATTATGACACTTTTGAAATAGTTGTCACTATAATTAATTAAAAAGAGTCAACTCAAATACTATGAATTAACAATTCATAGGTGAAATCATCAACCTTAATGCTTTAAATTGAATTTTTAACATGTTAGAATAATCTCTTCTTCTTATTTAAATCTCATTTGAATTAGTAAATTATAACCTTCATTTGGGTGCAACCCTATAATACTCTAGGATTATTATTATATCGATCTCATACACCTATGGGGGCGATCACTGTGTTGGCCATCAATTATGTCTGTTATTGGATAATGACACCTATTTGCTTATTTTTTTTAAATAATTCGAAATCTTTAGCATAATGAATATTAAATTTGACTACGTGCCATTTATAAAATTTAAATTAAGAGATAAGAACAATCACAACAAAATTTGTATGCTGAACCAAACAAGAATTCTACCACATTTTATAATTTTGACTCGTACATTAATATTAAATATTAGTTTTAATAAAAAAACTGTACAAAAATAAGAAACATAGATAGTTAAAGAGAAAATAGTATAATTGTTCACTTAAAATTAAATCCCCTCACCTATCCTCTCAAACCAAACAATAAACCAAACCTAACCCCCATTCCTCTTTAATCAAACAAGATTATAACATCATCTAACCTAACTTAATCTCAATTGAACTAAACACACCCAGGGCCATGCGCCCTTCAATTTATTATTATCACACACACACTCAAATCCTTTTTCCCTTCTTCTCTTGTTGATATTTTTTTGTTTTTTGTTTCTTTCTTATTCCTTATACATATTGTAATTAATTAATTACTTTACTGTTTAGTTAAAATGACACACACACACCACCAGTTTCTTTACAAATATAAGTAAGATCTATACTAAACATTTTTTTTCCAACAATTACCTAATAAATTCATTTATCACAACCATTTTTTAATTATAATTAAATCCTGCATATAAAAATTAGGATATTATATGCCATTCCCATCAACCAAATTCCAAAATGCAATCCACTACTTTCCAATGAAGTAAATTCTTAAGACTTTCACCTAACACTAGGTTCCCAAGCTTTTCATGACGAGGCACCCAAACATCATTCCAAAATGACACTGTCATAATCCCCTACCTTTCAAGAGATACTTTCACGTACCTTATCCCAAGCAGACCTAATACTTGCCCATGTTCAAGACTTAGAAGCTCGACGCTCTACTTTAGGGACTAAATCATCCCCTCATTTGTATCTTTCTCGTAAAAAATGGACCCACAGTAAGTCCCTTCGATTAATAAGATTCCAACCAAGATTTATTATAAGTGCCTTGTTTTGAGATTTAGCTTGCTGAATCCCTGGACCTCCATTAACTTTTTGTTCGCACGCATTCTACTAGGATACAAGATGCACCTTATGGGTTGAAGCAGCACTTCCCCACAAGAAGTTTATACACTTTCTATCATATATCTTCACATGGTCCAACAGGGAGTAGAGTCGTCTGTATGGCATAGGATACACCACAGAGGAAACTAAAGTACAATGCGCAACAAGTAAAATGATAAGTCAACTTGTAAACTCTCTTGTGAAGAATGGGCATACCCAAATACTTTACAATATTTGAGGCTAGAGAAAAGCCAGGATAACTACTGATTTCCTATATTCTATTATGATTTACATTTTTTGAAAAAAATAAATACACGTCTTAGATGCGATAACCTTTTGACTAGAAGCTTCATAAAAATCATCCAAAATTGCCTTGCATATCCCATCTTGCTCCATATCCACATCCAGAAAAAGTATGAGATTACTAGCGAAGGACATATGAGAATAGTTATACCAAACTTTTTTGCCAATCATCACAATTAATAGCACTTAGAGTAAGATGCCCTAATCTCTCGATAGCAATGACAAATAAATATAGTGAAAGTAGATCTCCTTGTTTGATTCCACACGAGCCACAAAATCTATTTGCTTTGTCACCATTCCACATAAGTTGTATGGACGGTGGCGAAATACATTCTTTCACCACAATGAGTATATTATCAGGAATTTGTAATACCTTAAACAGTCCAATATAAAAGACCATCATATTCGATCATATGCCTTTTTAAGATAAATTTTTATAGCCATGAAACCTTTATTCTTTCTCATTGTTCTCATGGAATGCATAATCTCTTGAGCCAAAATTATATTAATTGCACTCTGCCTACCCTTCACAAAACTGCACTGATTAGGAGCAACAATCGAAGGCATAATATTTTTAAAGCGAATTGTAATGCCCTTCGTGATCAATTTGTATATCATATTATAAAGACTAACAGGCTTTAAATCATGTAGTTTGTGGGTGATCCATCTTTGAAATGATAACTATATTCATATCATTTAAACAATGACATTGGACTGGGTCTTGAAAAGCCCTTTTAACCATGTCCACCACAGCAAGATCCACACAAGCCTATTGGTTGATAAAATAGGGAATCCACCCAGACTAAGAGCTTTTAAAGGCCCCCTATAAAATAAAGCACTGCTCATCTCCTGTTCATCAACCGACCGTTCTAGAGAATTGAGCCAAATATCATTCAAAAGAGGATAGGTATAATAAAAAACAAGAGAAGATGAAGGGAAACCTTCTTCTGTATAAATATTTCTGAAAAAATTACTTTCCATGTTCATAATTTTTTTTTTTTTGGTACTGTCCATGTTCATAATTTCTGAAAGCTGAGTGCGATTTTCCCTTTCTTAAGTTATCCAGAGTGGGCTGAGCTGTCAATTGACATCCCCATATTAAAGGGCCCAATTTTCAACAAAATGAAAGAGGCCAATTGTTGCCGAAAACAGATAATGAGCCCATTTGAACGTGCTGTCCCTCCTTAAGTTTATGTTGTTCTTTTCCTGGTGAATAGTTTAAAATATCTATTAACAGCCCAATTGATTCTAAAAGGGCAATTCGCGTAATGGGATTCAAATTTTAGGGGTAAATGGGTCACGCCGATACGCCCTATTTGAACAGTATTAAAAAAAGACCGTCAGATCGGGAATCCAACATCTGAGCCGTAGATACGAAATAAAAGGCGAGAGCGGCTCTCAAAATTTCAAATCTCAAACCCACCCGCTCTCCCACCAATTCACGGAGGGGCGGGTAGACAGCCAGAAACAAAATTCAGAAGCCGATCTATCAACGAGAGAGCGAAGGTCTCTGGCTATTCTTTCTCTCTTAGATCCACAATGTCTTCCTCTCGCAGCGACAAAGAGAAGGGTGTCAATGTTCAGGTTCTCCTTCGTTGCAGGTATTTCGGTCTGCCTACACGATTACATTCTGCATTTATTTTCACACTTCGTCGATATTACTACTAATCAGGCCACATTTCTGTTCCTGGTGTAAATTCCAGGCCGTTTAGCGATGAAGAGTTGCGGACCAATGCACCGCAGGTTGTCACCTGCAATGAGTACTCTAGAGAAGTATCGGTGTCTCAGAACATTGCCAGCAAACATATAGACAGAGTTTTCACATTCGATAAGGTGCTTCTTTCAACCCAATTTTTTACTTCCCACTGCTTTCTTCGTCACATTCACCGAGGTGAAAACTAGCTTTCTACAAGTAGCCCACTGGGGCTTCTCTCCTTTCAATTAGATTTTGGGCTATTGGCATGTCAATTCTATACTGTTTAAAGAAGGCAGAATGCTGAATGAGCCATTCTTGTTGAACATCAGAGAAACAGGATGTTTTTCCAGTAAGTTCCAGGGAAATTTTTAGGGGAAAAAGTAGAACGATCCAACTCCTAATGAGTTCATTACATTGAAAATGAGCACTACGATGGATGTTATTGAAGTCTTAATCACGCATAAGATTTTGCTTTTGATTAGTTTTTGTACAGTGCTTCTTGCTTATCTAGCCTGGGTTTTTCCTTGACGAGAATACAATATTGCCTGGCTGAAAACCAGGCATTCTTCAAGTTCTGTGGTGATTCATCGATCAATCTTCTTAACACTGTTACAGTTACTAAAACCCTTACCCCGTGAGAATTGCCAGGTTCACCATCTCTGAGATTGAGAATTTGCGCGCATTTTTACGGTTATGCATTGTTTTTACAAGACTCCGATTCAACAAATTGGACTTTGGTTAACTTCTTTTTGAGGAATAGATATCATAAATGTGTCGTGTTTAAGCCTGTGAGGAACTCCAAATGATCTTTGTCACTTTTCGCAGGTTTTTGGTCCTTCAGCAAAGCAAAAAGATCTTTATGATCAGGCTATCATTCCGATAGTAAATGAAGTTCTCGAGGGCTTTAATTGTACTATATTTGCATATGGTCAAACTGGCACGGGGAAAACATACACAATGGAAGGTGATTGCAAAAGGTCAAAGGTATAATTTAGTGTGTTCTCAGGAAGTTGATGGAATGCGACTTGCTTACTCATAATTCATGCGCACTAAGTTTATGTGACTATTGTGCAGAGCGGGCTGAATGGAGAGTTGCCTACTGACGCTGGAGTCATACCTAGGGCCGTCAAGCAGATTTTTGATACCCTTGAGAGCCAAAATGCTGAATATAGCGTGAAGGTCACTTTTCTAGAATTGTATAATGAGGAGATCACTGATTTGCTTGCCCCTGATGAAATTTCAAGAGTTGCTCTGGAGGAAAAGCAGAAAAAGCAGCTGCCACTCATGGAAGATGGTAAAGGTGGAGTTCTTGTAAGAGGTTTGGAGGAAGAAATTGTGACAAGCGCTACCGAAATTTTCACTCTTTTGGAAAGGGGATCTGCCAAACGACGTACTGCAGAAACTCTGTTGAACAAGCAGTCAAGGTAACTGTTGCTTTTTGTCTCTTGCACAGACAGATTACGAAGCTCAATCTTTTACTGAGATTTAATTCTCCTGTTTCAGTCGGTCACATTCGTTGTTTTCTATAACAATTCACATAAAGGAACCAACCCCAGAAGGTGAAGAACTAATAAAATGTGGAAAGTTGAATTTAGTGGATCTAGCAGGGTCAGAAAATATATCTCGTTCCGGTGCCCGAGAGGTAACACTCTTGATGTAAATTGCATGCGCAAAGGAACATATTTCTCCATTCGATATTTATTTTTAAGTTGTCTTGGAAATTAGTAATTACGTTCAATGAGGTGGATTTTATCTTATTCTATGTTTAGGGTCGTGCAAGAGAAGCTGGGGAAATTAATAAAAGTTTGCTTACTTTAGGGCGGGTGATTAGTGCTCTTGTGGAGCACCTTGGCCATATTCCTTACAGGTTCTTTCTCCTTCAACGTTTGATTTAAGTAGAATTTACTGTAGAAAACGATTTTGTCCTTCTCTGTTTCTGAGAGTATGGGTCCGTGCTTATAACATGCATATAATACTTATCTAGCATGCTTACCTAGCGAAATTGGGATTCAGGGATAGCAAGCTGACGCGTTTACTGCGTGATTCACTTGGCGGGAGAACCAAGACTTGCATCATAGCCACTGTTTCTCCAGCTGTTCATTGCTTAGAGGAAACGTTGAGCACACTGGATTACGCACACAGGGCAAAGAACATAAAAAATAAACCGGAGGTGAGGTAGCAGGAACACTTAAATTTGCTTCTATTTGTTAGTTTTCTCATCCTACTTTCATACGTACAAATAATTTATGTAGTTTTTGAGACGGTGAGTTGGTCTTTTAGTTATTTTACAGCGTTATTTTGATCCATTTTTCCTACGAAATATTGGTTTGTCTGCCTAATCGTTCTAAAACTGGCTATTTCTATATATTTAGTTTCGGCGGGATATGTGTGCCATTTAACTGTACAAGTGACTAAGTAAATGCTCTATTATTTCTCATTAGCTTGGAGTACGTGCCTTTCCTTGTTATGATGCATTATTCGGGAGGAATGTTAAGTTTTTATGTGCAATTCATGCTGTTGACTATATGTAATGTTGATACTTCTAATGGATTAGTTTCTATTCGGTATTCAATGCGACAAGTGGTCCTATATGTCTTTTTCCATTCTGTTTATCTAGGTTAACCAAAAAATGATGAAATCCACTCTTATCAAGGATCTATATGGAGAAATTGAACGCCTTAAGGCAGGTGAGTTGCTTTGCTTCCTTTGAAAGAGCTATTTAGGCTCTCCAGAGTGTCTTGTGTTCTTTAAGGGACATGGGTTTTTTTCACTGTCGAGGAAATTTTGATTTTGACCAGAGGTTTACGCTGCACGGGAGAAAAATGGAGTCTATATACCCAAGGAAAGATACTATCAAGAAGAGAGCGAAAAGAAGGTCAAGATTTTTTATTTTGTCTGTTATCTCTGTCGTTGCTTTGATATTCACTCATTTTGTTCACCAAGAACAGTACTCTTCCACGAACTTTGAACTCTGAATGTTTGTAGAGTTTCAGCTATTAATAGTTTCTTTTTTATTATTATTATTGTTGTTGTTGTTGTTTCGCATGCACTAGTACTTGGCACATAGGAGTTTAGTCGAGACATTTACCTTGTTCTTAGTGTCATTCCTAGATGGTTACCATTGAGTCCTTTCATTGACACGTGTTTTCCTCTTGATTAGGCTATGGCAGATCAGATTGAGCAGTTGGGGATCACATTAGAAACTCATCAGAAGGTTTTCCCCATTGATACTTTTGGCTATATAAATTATTATGGGCCATCTTGTTTTTTAATTCTTACGTTGTTTCGTCTTTGTCATGCATCAAACCAGCAACTGGAGGATTTGCAAAACAAGTACGTAGATCAGGTTCGCCAGTGCAATGATCTGACCGATAAACTTGATTCTACTGAGGTGAGCTATTCCAGTGCTTGTTCTTTATAGAGTCCTGTTCTCTTTCTTATCCAAAAATCATAAAACCCCACAGAAAAACTTGTACAAGACTAGCAACTTGCTTGCCAACGCAGAGGATGAACTTAACAAGTGTTGTTATACTTTGAAAGAGAAGGATTTTATCATTTCTGAGCAGAGAAAAGCAGGTGTGTATCACTATATGTTTCCATCATTTGTTCTTTCTTAATTCTACTAATGTTACTTATGTGCTCCAGAAAATGCTCTGGCTCATCAAGCATGCGTATTACGAGCTGATCTGGAGAAAGCTCTTCAAGATAACGCCTCATTGTTTTTGAAAATTGGTACATCATCTTTTTTTACTATTCTTCTTTTCATGCATTGCTTGACTAGTTTTTTTTTTAACTGCTCAAATACATATCTGCCATTATCTTTAACAGGTAGGGAAGACAAATTGAACACAAGTAACAGAGCTCTGGTGAACAATTTTCACGTGGACCTTGCCCAGCAAGTTGGTTTACTTTGTAACACCGTCACAACGTCTTTGGCTCGACAGAATGAACACCTTCAGTGCGTGGAAAGTCTGTGTCATTCCTTTTTAGGAATTCACAATGAGGTTTGCAAGACAAATTTCGATTCCATTTTTCTTGCCTTTGACATTCTATCATGTTTCAGTCAATTCGCTTTCCTGGGTATTTCTTCTAGCTTTATATTTATCTCGGGTTCATTGTACTCTCTCCGTTATAAATATATAAGCTTTTTACTTGATCCTAATTCCTAAGTATAGACCTGATTTCAAATCACATGTATCGTATATGATGAGTTATCAATAGCCCTAATTCATATAAGGAAGATAGTTTATAAAAGACCCCTTTTTTTAAAAAAAATTGTTGACTAATTTTATTTTAACACCTCACCTTGGTATGCATTATTCGTTATAAGGGCGAACCAATGTTCTTTATCTGGTTCATGATCTTGAATTATCTTCTATTCTCTTATTGATCTTCCATTGCCTGTAGGCGGTTATTGATGTTAAAAAGAAAGTGGTTGCTTTAAGGGCTTTACATAAATCTCATGTTGAGGCGATGCAAAATGTTGTGCGTTTGCACAAGGCGAACTCTGATGCCACTTTAGAGGAAATCTCATCTCTTAGTGCTTCCAATTGTCATTCTGTTGAAGAGGTAAGCTTTTTTTTTCTGTTATGGCTATAGCGCTTATTTTCCCTTTTTGCTTGACATTAATATATTCTTTTGTTTTACCTTTTAATGAATCAGTTTCTCACATCTGAGGTCGCTCAAGTAGGTTCCATATTTGATGATCTTCATAGTTCTCTGACAACTCAACAGGGGGAATTTGCGGCCCTTGCAAGGGATCTCCGACATGTGTGTGGCTTAAGTTTCGCTCCTTCCTATCTTATAACTTTTATACACTTAGTCACATTGTTTCGCTATTTTATGCCCAAATGAAAAATAAATGTTCTGATATGTTCTTTATCCACTGTTGGTGTTTGTTTTGCCTTGCGGATTTAAAATAAAAGAGATTTAACCATAGCTTTGAGCAAACAAAGGAGATATCTGAGTGTACTCAAGAATTTGTGGATAAACTTTTGGAAGAATCTAAAAGACTAGAGAACTTTGCATCACAAGCTGATGAAATGCAGATAAAGAGCATCGATGAGTTTAAAAAAGTCTACGAGGTAATAATTTAACGGAGATAAACTTTCTTAAGAATGGTTTATTGGTGTTGATATCTTACATGTCATCGTTGATTTTATTCTTTGCAGGAGCAGTCCAGATCTGACGCTGAGAAGCTCATTGCTGATATGACCAGTTTAGTGTCTAATCACATTCGCCGTCAAATGGATCTGGTCAGTCTTCGGTGTTTCTTTAGTTTTTTCTTAGTTGCATATTCCCATACCTCTTAGTTAATTTAAAGGACGGATTATGGGAGGCCCTGTAGGTTGATGCAAGGCTTGGTGATATTAGGGAAAGTGGCATCACAAACAAGTCATTCTTGGATGGACACGTGTCATCAGTGGGAGAAATTGTGACTCATGCGAAAAGAAAATGGCAGGCCTTCTGCACGCAAGCTGAAAAGGATACCAATGACACTGCTGATTACTCTGCAGTTAAGCATTGTCGTATGGAGGCACTCTTGCAGCAGAGGTATCCGTTTATTGTTCCTTTTTAATCCCTCGATCATGTTATTGACATTCTTGCTTAAATCTGTTCAAATCCTTTTTGTAGTTTTGATGTGATTGATTCAGCGCGAGAACACACAAAGAAGACACATAAAGCTGTTAATGAGATTGAGACCAAACACGTTTCCAAAATGGAGTCACTTATCAGGTGTGTGGTGTGGTCAGTTGATTCTGACGGTCACTAGTAAACTCTAGTCATTGCCCTCAAACACTATTCACTGTTGATAAAGTTGCTTCAATGATAATATTTACGCTAACACTTTTGGTTTACTTTATGCGTATGTGGTTTGTGGCACTGACTTCGGTTTCCTGATAGAAGTCAACTTATTTATCAGTATAAGGCGTTGCAATTGATATCAATTACTCTGATACAGGAATGCTTCTGATAGCAACGCGTTACATGACACGGAAATTCATTTGGCCCGGGTGGCCGCAGAGGAAGATATGGCAAAAAACAATGAGGATACCCTTCAGCAATTTGATGGTGAGTATCCTAAGTTGGAAGCTGATCCTCTGGCTCCTGGTTACTTCCAATTTTCATTAGTCAACATGCATGAGAATGGCTGCTTCACTTCCAAAATTTGGGGAGAGAAGTGGCCAGGCTCACCTCCCATCTCCTCCTCTCTCTCACTCACTCACTCTCTCTGTTTATTATATATAAGGTGAAATCGTTTTAAAGGATCTATTGCAATTCGGACCATATTAAGATTGGATTTTATGGTTCATTAGTGAAAATGGTCATTTGCTTCAATTGTTAAAATACTAGTTACGGGCATTGCAAAATTTAAATTTCAAAATGTATATATTTTGCATTTATATTATCTTTCCTGAAATACTTTGTGCAGACCTCGATGTGAAAGAGCGGGAAACTATATCTGGAATGCTAGATGCTGTCAGGACTCACGTAAACACGCTGGAGACCTTTAGAGAGGATCACTCTGGCCAGGCTGATTGTATTAAAGAGAAGGCTCGTGAAACTTTTGAGCAGCAATATCGGGTAGGTCTCCTCCGCCATTCTATGTTATGGTTAGAAGACTGAATATGCATATTCTTAAGTGAGTCTGATTGTAATTGAATTGTTTATCATTTTTGTTTATTTTGGTGTCTTGTAGGATTATGAGCCCACAGGTAGTACACCAATTAGACAAGAGTCAGATGTTCCGAGTAAAGAGACTATAGAGTCCCTAAGATCCTTACCAATGGAATCCCTGCTTGAGGAATTCAGAGAAAACAATACTTATGAATCAGTTGGTGTAAAGAAGTTGAAGCCATCACTTATACCACGTTCTCCGCTTAGCCAGCTAAACTGACGGAGTAGGATGAGGGACGCTCCTTTATGAATTATGCCCCTTGAGGGGATCAAATGTGTCTGTAACATCACATCACATCACATCACATTGTTTTGTCCTACAATGAGAGTTGTAAGTTGTAACCATGTATACTCAGATGACATAATGTAATGTGGATCCCATCTAGGGATTCGGTTGGGTATGTAGTTATAATAATATTTGTAGCATCTGTAACTGTCCACACCGCGATTAAATTATCATAATTTGTTGAGCTTCTTCCCATGGGAAGCATTATTTCTACTTTCGTTTCTCGTGTAGGTGAACTGGAAACCTTGTTTTTCCAGTGTTGGAATACACTAAGTCCACCGTGTAAGTCCTATGTTTTTTTTTTCCAAATAAAATATCAATTCATATTTAGAAAAGCAAATGATTACAAAGTTCTAGAGTAAATATTACAAACGGAGTAAATGAAATATTGTATATAAGATGAAAAAGAAATAACATGTATAAGTAAGAAAGTAAAATTTTTAAGTAAAGCTAAGATCTCCTATTAAGTAATATTATTAATTTAAGTTTGATTTTTTCGGATTAATATAAAAGTTTTGTTCACACATCTAATTATCAAATGTTGTCACATCAAATTTACTTGCCAATTTGAATTGGAGACTCATAGAAAAGTAACTCTAAGACAGACTGCATGAAATGGGGTACTTAGTGCCTCAAAATTATGTCAAATGAAGTGAGTTAATGGCATGCCTTAATAGTAAATGCAGTATTCACAGAAGTTATCTTTATGCTGCTTGTAGTGGTGCATAATTATATTGTACTTATTAATCACCACCGATTTCTATATTTTCAACGGATTGTGAATGCCTTTTGAGCATGCTGCTTCTAGCAACTTGTTGGCCCAAACTCAAACTAGCAGACATCTCCTATATTTCCTGAATGATTAGCTTTGGTTGAGGTTTTTTCCCATGATGCAAAGTTGCATTTCCAATCTCTCACCAATATAACGTGCTGTCTCCAAATTATAATTTTGTAGAGGCAATCCATGAATTTGAGTCCATATAAGAAAGTGATGAACATGAATATTAGTCAAGTTAACGCCACCATGGAATTAGGATAACAAAATACCTTTGTAACAGCCATGAGCTAGGGGAACTAATCTGACACAATATTTATATGGGTTTTCAGGGTATTTTACGTCTTAATTGAACACATTTACCCACATTATGCATCGTAATTATAGTATTTGGATTGTATGTCTCATACTTTGCATTTTGCTAAATAATGGGTAAAAGTAGACTTATTTTATATATTTTATATCATTCTTCACTTGCCTTGGCAAAGCCTCTTTGTTGTTATGTTTTCAGGCAAGCAAAGGAGAAAACGGAGCCCAA
>JBAGKO010000004.1:5967497-5980702 GCA_037177275.1 Acacia concinna | reverse complement strand
CCTCCAACAAATACACAGTATCCAGTGGTCAATCTCCTTGTTACCTTAGAGCCTACATGATCTGCATCACAAAACAGTCAACCTTGGTGTGTCCATGATTCATGTAAAGTACACCACGACCTGTAGATCTTTTTAAATAATGTAAAACATGTTCTAATGCTTCCCACTGAGTAACTGTAGGAGTAGTCATGAATTGACTCACAATGAAGGTTACATTAGGATAGGTCACTGCGAGGTAATTTAATTTCCCTTTCAATTTTCGCTATCCATCAGGATGTTCAAATGGTTTAGTCTTCTCCTGATCAATCTTTTTTCTTTATATTATGAGCAAGTTAATCAAATGGTATACGTTTATTAATATAAAAAAATGGATTAAGTATCATAGGAATAGTACTTGGTATTGCTCAAAGTTTTCCAGTTTCACTCAAGATATCAAGGACATACTTTCTTTGAGTAAAAAAGATCCCTTTGCTTCACATAACTTCAATCCCAAAAAGGTATTTTAACGTTCCTAAGTCTTTTGTCTGAAATTGAGAATTATTAAAGACATTAAGTTTGAATACCACCAAAAGGATCATGCCAACATCTTACTGCTGATAAAATACAGAATGGTCACACTTGCTTTAAAGCAATCAAAATTTCTTAACAACTAAAGAGAATCTATCAAACCAAGCACAATAACTTTACTTTAAACCACATAGTAATTTTTGAAGATAGCATACGTTCGCTTTCTCCCCTCAATAACAAACTCAGGTAGTTGCTGCATATAAACATCTTTAAGAAGATTGCCATTAAAAAAATTCTTAACATCAAATTGATGAAGATCCCAATTATAAGAGGCTGCCAGATAAATAAAGAGGCAGACAGATGTCAACTTGACAACAGGAGAAAATGTTTCAGAATAGTTAATATCATATGTCTGAGTGTATCACTTGGCAACTAACTAAGCCTTCAAATGTTCTAAGAAACCATTAGCTTTAGTTTTAACACTAAACACCCAGTTACACCCAATAACTTGGATAAGGTAAATCAACAAAAGTCTAGGTACTGGCTTTTTCTAGGACATTTCTTCATTCATCGTAGCACGCCAACCGGGATAGGCTAAAACATGGTGAAGAGATGTGGGAGTGGTAATTGAATCTAAGAAGGTGATGAAGGAATACCAAAGAGGGGATAATATTTTGTAAGGCATAAAGGAATCAATAGGATATGTGCAATTAGCACATCATTGCAGAAGGAAATATGTATGTTTACCTTTTTGAAGGGTAATAGGTAAGTTATCAAGGGAAATAGAACTCATTGATCAAGCACTGAAGAGTCAATGGTAGTCAAAATTGGAACTGGATCTAACAATGTTGAAGAATCAGAAGAGGCATGAGAACTAGGAGCTGAATCACTTCCTAGAAAATCTGAAACTGAAACAAGTACTTGCACCAGTGTGACAGGATCAAGATAAAAAAAATGTCATCAAAATTAGGATTAGTGTCAGTAGACACTAGGGACTCTAAAGACAAGAAGAACGGAGTGAACTCATAAAAAGTGATATTAGCAGACACAAAGTACCTTTGAAGATCAAGGGAATAACAACGATAACCTTTTTGAACACGAGAACAACAAAGAAAGACACACTTTAAGGACATAGGATCAAGTTTCCTAAGATTTGGACAAATATCTCAAACAAAATAGCTACAACAAAAAATTTTGGAGCAACATGAAACAAATTTTTTATAGAAGACAACATATGATTGATAAGAAAACAAGCCGTAGAGATAGTCTCAGCCCAAAAAGATTTTGGAACGCTCATGTGAAACATTAATGCCCGGGCAACTTCTAATAAATGTTGATTCTTTCTTTCTACAATACCATCTTGTGGAGGTGTGTCTAGACAAGTTGATTGATGAATTATAGCATGTTGTTCCATGTATTCAGTATATTGGACAAAAACAATATTCTTTGGCATTGTTACTCCAAAGAATTTTGATAGGAGTATTAAATTGAGTTTTAATTTCGGCATAAAAGAGTCAAAAGTGAGTAAATACCTCAGAATGTTGCTTCATAAAATAAAGCCATATAGTTTCAAAATAATCATCCACAAGATAACAAAATATTGGAAACAAGTTTGTGACACAGTTGATTAAGGACCCCAAACATCAAAATGAACTAACTCAAAGGGGGATATAGCTCGTTTATTGACTTGAGGAGGTAAAATGACACGATGATGTTTAACAAATTTACAACACTCAAATCTCAAGAAGACACAAAAGAAAATTAAGGATACATCCTCTTTAAAGATGCTAGGGAGACATAACCCAAACGGCAATAGACTTCAAATGGAGACAAACAACCAACATAAGCAACCGAATGCAACACTCGATTGTCAAGGAAGTCATGGCCTCCAGACTCATAGCTTCTACCAATAATCTTCTTTGTCGAAAGATTTTGAATCAAACAATGGTAAAAAAAATGAGATAAAAAAGTTTAAGTTTTGAGTAAGTTTACTGTGAGACATAAGATTGAAAGTACGATTAGGAACATTTAGAAGAGATGATAATAAAAGCGGTGGAGTTAGTTTAACAGTGCATGATTCAATAACACAAGTAGGGAAACCATTAGCTATAAATATCAAGGAAGGGTTGGCATGAGTTGTATACGAAGAAAACAAATGATGATTACCTATCATATGATCGGTAGTACTAGAATCTATGACCTACGAGTAGAACAAGTAGCAAGACAAGAGTTGTTGTTTCCTGCAGCAAGTACACTAGATGACCTAGATTGTTCCATAGAACCATACTAGTTTAGAGTTCAGGAGTTTGAGCAACATTAACAAAATTACCACGTTGTTGATCATGCTAATGTTTATTATGCAATATACAATAATTGCACTTGATATAGTTGGTTCCTTACAATATTTATAGATGAAGCTACCAAAGTTCATACCAAAAGAACCATAGATTGGTTTAGAACTATAGTAATTACGATTATTGTAATATCCCAATTTTTAACTCTGAGACCTAATTAATATTTGAGTAAGATTAATTATGTAAATTAAAATTTACTATTTTAATTACTTAAAATGTGAGTAAATTTTCTATAGAGGAAAAAAAGATAAATTAAAGTATAAGTGTTTACAATATTTGTCCACAATTATTATATTGCATTGATTTAACTATTATAAAAGTTTGTTTAAGCACAACACCCAAACTTAATCCAATTACTTGAATTTTAGGAGAGAAAAAAAAGTGAAAAATACACACACAAAGGATATTATTATTATTAATTTTTTAAAAATAGTTTAATGGTGGAGGTGTACGTCCTCACCATAAAAATTTATTAGGGAGGAGGTAATACCCCCAGCTAACCCCCTCCTCCCCAATTTAAAAGAACTAGAGGAGTGTTCTTCTTCTTGTTGAGGGTGAGAGGGAAGAGAGAGGGGAAGTGTAAGAGGAAAGAATTCTTGGGATTTCTTAAGATAAGTAATTTAGCCTCTTGTTCTCATTTTTTTTAGTTTCAAGAATTATTAATAGCAATAAATCCAGGGTTGGTAAGATTTTCAATTTTTAGGTTTCCAACTTACTATTTAGCTTTCAATGGCTCTAATGGTGCCAGAATAAGAATGATTATAGTTTACTTTTACCTAAATTGTTGATTTGAGGAAGTTAAAGTTAAGGTTTAGTTGGAAGTTTAAGATTTGTAACAATAACTCTTGTAAATCCAAATTTATATAATTTATTTTAATTTATTAGAGGTTTTATTGAGGATTAAATATATTGTATTTGAGATTTATAAAGAATGATAATTATTTAAAATTTTGGGTGAAACTTTGACAGTAGAAAGCTTGGAGTCTTTGAATAAATTGAGGATATAGTTATATTTTGGTAGTTCTAATTGGTGCGAAATAATTTACAAAAGAAAGAATGTGATTTATAATGATGATTTAAGGAAGAGTTGGTTTATGGGATGTGCATTAAGGATTAAACTTAAAGTGAGCAATTTTGAAGATTTTAAGGTGATTGGAGGAAAGTATTATTGTTGAAAATGTTATTGAGTGAAATAGAGTTGAGAGATTTTAAAATTTGTGATTTGAAAGGATGATTTGATGAATAGATAAATTGTTATCATTTTCTAAGGAAATTAAAGTGAGTTAATCAAGGGAGTTTAAGTACTTATTATTTATTTTTGTATTAATTAGTATTCTTGTTACCTTTATTAATGTATAATTATATATTTATTGTTGAGTAAACTTGATTTGGCTTGTTGGACATGAATTTTCTCAAGTTTAGTTCTTGTGTAAAGAACTTGAGGTAAACACTGTCCAATTTACCATGTACGTTTGTTGAGATGATTATGGGTATAGGTTAATATTTTAAAAACATATAAGTATATATTATATATTTCACATATGAAAAGTGTATATATCATAAATGTATGTCTGTGAGAAAACTTTTTAGTTAATTGGGCTTAAATTTGTTATCTTGTGATTCTACTGTCGATGATGCACAACATTGAATGTTCAATAATAAGAATGAATTAATAATGTTGAAGTTGTGATGTTGAATTACATATAGAAGTGTACGGGATTGTGGTGAAATGTGATTGTCGGAGGTTTGATTCTTTTATACACATGGTATAGCCACCACATTGAGCAGAATGTATAGCTTTTACATTTTAGGACCCTTTATATCATCCTTCCTTTGAATGGTTTGAGGGTCAGCTTAAGGGACGTGACACCTTTCCATATTCTAAGGAAAGGGAATATATGGTTTGATATGAGTTTTATAGCCTTTGGCCAAGCTACATCTACTTATTGAAGAGCTTGGTGTAGTCTTATCATAGAGGCAAATCATGTTATTTGTTGTTGCCCATAGGTTTTGTCAGCAATTATAAGGAGGTTATAAGGATGACTGAAGAAGTTTTATGCATGATGAATTATTTCTTGAACTATTAATTTTTCTAGAAAACTGTTGATATTTTATGTAAATTATATGAACACATATCTTACCCACTTAACTATTATGTAATCATTCCGTGCATCTTTGTTAAATTGGATAAGTGGTTATTCAGTCTATGTAACTCACCCTGTGGTTTATTACTATTTTTTAAGAAAGGGTTTAGTCTCAAGGGGAAGTCGTTCGAGGCTTAAGTCTTGGTTTCGTCCTTATATAGCCTCCTTTGTGCCTTACATGTCTTAATTGATGTACATTGCCAAACTTTATTGCCTATTAATATATTTTGCATATTGTGAATATTGCATTGCATCCTGGGTCTTATCCTATAGGCAAAAAGCCCTTCATACTATTATTCTATTATGGTTGTGTTGTTGTGGGCTGAGCCTAAAGGGATTAGCAAAAGAAATGGATTGAATTACTTTGATTAAGTTACATTGTGTTCTAATGGATTATGGCAATATATTGAGGGTTTCAATCGTCCTAGCCCATTTGTGATTTGTGTTCAAGGTAATTTTGATATCCCAATTTTAAGTACTTGGAATTATGGTGTTATAGAGGCGGCTAAATTTTTTTTTACCATGATTCAATCTTTTCTTCTATGATAAGGCTTTGATTGCTTTCTTTTGAAAGTGGAGATCCTAATACCATAGTAGACTTTTGTTTGACTTGATTTATCTTACTTTACTATGGTTGAAATTTCCAAATTGTTTTGTAAAATCTGTTGTGACTGTAGCAAACCTTTATATTTGTTTTCTTTCCTTTCTACTGTAGTATTACATAATGTTGTAATTAGTTGGTTGGAATAGTTAATTATACAATAATTAAGGAGGTTGTTTCAATTCTCAAATTGACCATGGTTTGTGAAGACACTCACAGTATGATTGACAACAAATTGATTCAGACTGTTAGCACGAAGCACAAGCGGAAAAATATTATCAAGGGATGGTAACTCAGAACTCGGTAGAAAATGAGAGAAGATCGTCTCATAGGAATGATCAAGAGCCTCAAGAAAACAAATGATTGCCTAAGATTCCATATTAGTAGCCCAAGCTTGGAGATCAACGTTTAGAGGCATGGGTACCTTCATTTCTTCATATAGTTGCTTAAAATAAAAAAAGAAATCCTTGAGAGAACAACCCTTTTGTTCAACTCAATAGAGACCCTTGCAGACTTAATGAATATGAGTGACATTTCATTTACCAAGAAACATAAATTCAAGAGAAGACATAATTTTGTTAACAGTGTTACAATGACTTGGATATCAAAACATGAGACTCAATATAATTCAAATATGAAAGAAGATCCGAGCATCAGCTTGTTTCCATTTTTGTGTAGTTTCATCTTCACTAAAATGTGGATATTGAGTCAAATGAGTTTCTTTCTCAATACCTAGCAAATAGACAGGAACAGTGAAAAGATCCTTTCTACTACACAAGGCATTAAGCCTAATTAATGAGTATTAACCAATTCAACTCAATTATATTACAGCTAACTATAATAGAAACTCATACCCAATATTTGGGTTAAAATGATTAAAACCACAAATAAAAATATTCATGATAGAAAAGAGTAAAATTAAATTCAAGATGGTCTATCATGACTATAAAAGGATTTGTCTATCACTTTTAAAAACTTTTTGACTAATCCAAAGGATCAACACATCGGAATCTGAGGTACAAAACCTGCCCACAAACCTACTGCAATAAACCACATATAAAACTAAAGGCACAATCAGAATAAGGATTAGTAACTTAGCCAATTAATTAGTCCACATACATATCACTGAACCCCACCACAAAGGGTCTAAAACAAACAGTTTCCAACACAAATAATATTGTGGATCCACCAAAGTATCAGAGTATGCAGCATAAGGCTTCAAACCCAATAAGAAGCTAACAATTATCCAAAACGATGTCAAAGTAATTATATCAAAATATGATGACTTATGATGGCAATATATAAAACAATATAATCCCCATAATCAAGAGGCATACAAGGCTCCCGTCACCTATGCCTCCACTTGTTTCCCTTGACCTCTACTCGAATGAGGGTTCTCGCCTGAAAAATATAACAACAACACGGGGTGAGACATTAAGTTCCAATGACCAAAATCAATTTATAAGCATGAAGGATTGCAAGTTAAGGAAGCATATTATAATAATATTCTCAATAATAAAACAATACATTAATACTTTCAATAATTAGAACCATCCCTACTCCCCATCCTGCTCCTCCTTAGATACTATTGACATGGTACATCCTATCATTGCTAGTATATTTGGCCAAAGGTTAATTAGTCACTTCAATAATACTACCCCCTTCCATACCACCATCGATATATCGTAACAGGGAGGTGTCTGCCCAAAACACTGAACTTAAATCCAGGCCACAAGATTGAGAGAACCGATGGGCACACAATTTCACCATATCTCTTCCACACAACCAAACATATCCCATAACAAAACACGGTATACTCAATATAATTTTTAGAAGAATTTCACAACAATATCATTTCATAGATATCATAATTATCATAATAGTAACAATCTCAATAATAATTACAATCATATATAGAAGTTGGAAATTACAGTGCTTCACTAAACTAAGTTAATATTCCAACATACACATTATTTTTCAAAACAAATACAATATATTGAACACAATATACTCAATAAAATTTTCAGAAGTATTTCACAACAATATCATTCCATATACATTACAATCATCACAGTAGTAATAATCTCAATTATAATCACAAATCATATATAGAAGTTGAAAAATATACTGCTTCACTAAACTAATTTAACATTCAACATACACATTATTTTTCAAAATACATACAAGGGGTGCAAATTAAAGTAAAGTCTAGAAAACACTTTACAACCCATAACAAGCATATGAAATAAATTAACACCAATTACCTCAATTCCAAGCTTAATTTTTCAATCTTTGAGAGACAAAGGCACCAACCACAATCCGATCACAAATCAATTTACATAATAATATAGATACAAATTTGATACAAATTTAATACATAAATAAAACAATAACTTAATTATATAACTTAAAATTTTTGAATTAATTACTTAAAAATTATAATTTCACACTTTAATCCCAATTATTTATCTTAACCATAATCTAACATTTTCCCCAAACCAAATAACACATTTGAATTACAAGTTAATACAAATTTCATGTAATTGTGCAAAATCCCCAAATTCAAAATGTAGATTTTCAATAAAAAAATGTTGTTTCATAAATCTTAAATTTTTCTAACAATATAAACTAATTAAAACTTTACTAATACCTCCAATAACCCAACTAAATTGTTTAACAAGAATTTAATAGGCCCCACTGGTTAAAAAATAACAATCTATGGCTGTTTATAATAAAAATTAATTATAAAATTATAAAACAATTAAATAAGAAATCTAAACCGATTAAAATTATCCATTAACACCCTTCTACATTAATATAATTTTATATTTTCAAAATTCAAACTTTTTTTTAAAGCGCTAACCCCAAAATATCTTTAAATTTGTACAAAATACCCTCATCTGAAAGATAAAAATTTAGAACAATAATATGAATAGATTTGAGTATAAAAGAGTATACTTCATTGCTTAATTGATCCTAAATGAAGAACTTTACGAATAGAAGTAAACAAGATGAACGGAGAAGGAAGACTGTTTGGGTAGAAACGACTTATGATGATAAATAACTTCTAAGAAGTGACTTCAGAAAAAAATTATTTATTAGAAGTAGCTTATGTTTGGATAGGAAATAACAGAAGTGACTTTTTTTAATGGAGATTTGTTTGGGTGATAAGTAGAAAAGTAATTTTTGATGTTTTTTATAGGGTTTTTTTGTTTTTTTTTAAAAACTTTGTCATGTATTTTTAATTTGATAGTTATGTAATATTTGGAGTGTGATCATTCTTTTCACATGGTCACAATAAAATGTAAAAAATATTAAAATAGTAAAACACAATTAATTGTTCATGTCTAATTGGTAAAAATAGTAAAATGTACAATTAATTGTTCATTTATAATTGGATGACAAGGCTGTAACAAGTGTCACAAACACAATTCATTTGTGTTGAACTTCTTTTTGATGAGGACGCTTCTTGAAATTAATGATCATTGTCTTAAGGAGTAATATTTGCTACTTCTCTATCTCTAAATTCCTTATTAGTTCATCGTTGCACAAACAATTTTGACTTGTGTTTCAAAGTTGTATGGGGGCATACAATTTTGACTGTCTAAACTTGTTTTTAAATTGTTTTTTGGTGTATAGTCGGCCTGTCTGCTCTGTAAATGCCTTACCAATGTGGTCCCATGCTTTCTTTGAAAAAACATTTCCAATACATTCTTATTGATAAATTTGCTCAATCAATTTTTTTATAAAAACCTCAATTGATTTGTTATCTCAATAATTGTAAAGTAAACTAATTAATCACCATTGATAATTATTTGCATTTAATGTTATCTTTCAAATTCAAATTCAAATTCAAATTCCCACGTTCATAACAAAACCATTGTTTGCATCTTCAATATGTATACATACATATCAACTAATCAGCATCCATAAAGACAAAAAAAAATGCCCACGTTCATAACAGAACCACCTTTTTCATTCAATATATATACATATATATCAACTAATCAGCATCCATAAAAACAAAAAAAAAAGCTCACGTTCAGATCAAAACTACCATTTGCATCTTTAAGATATATACATATATCAACTAATCAGCATCCATAAAGACCAAAAAAAAATTCCCAAGTTCAAAACAAAACTACCGTATGAAAAACAAAATTCCCACATTCAAAAAAAAAATTACGTCGTTGGTTCAAGATATATACATATATATATATATACTTCATCACATCAGACAAAGCATACTTTTAGAAAAAAAGGAATAACTTTACCTTCCTTTCCCGATGACGGCATTACTATTCCGGTGAGAAAACATACAACATAGATCGGGTTACCCAACCATGGATCAACCACCTATACCCTTCACCAAGCCACTCCCTTAAGAACCAGTGACGACAAGAAAGCTTCAAGGATAGATCGACGGATTGAAAGTGAGAGTGAGAGTGTCGGCAAGCTTGGACCACCCTTTGCCGTAAGAAATGTTCAACCAGCAACTGTGAGATCGAACACCAACGACAACGAGATCGAGGTCCATGCTGAGAGAGAGCGAGAGAGACGGAAGGATGGACGAAAATCTTTCACCGATGACTGAAGCCTCTATATGAGTTCGATGAGCTATTGGCAAAAGAGAGGAAGAGCTGTGTTGAGTTGCGACGTTGGCTTTGGGGATGAAGAGAGTGGGAGTGTGAGTACGCAAAGTGGGGAAGAGAAGAGTCCCAAGGTGAGCTTGAGTACTGTGACAGTAAGGCTTTTTGGAGAGAGAAATAGCAAAATGGAGAGATGAGACGGGCATAAGTGTTCAAAAAGTAGCTTTTAGTTAATTTTAAAATAAGTTGATTTTCCTTGAAAAAGCCCATTAGCGTTTTGTTTTACCCAAACACCTTCTTAATGATAAGCTACTTAATTTCTAATGATAAGTTACTTTTTTGCCTTCCCAAATAGGGTAAAAGCAACGAAGAAAAGACGAAGAAGTAAAGGCAGTGATTTATTGATTGAAACAAACGGGGTATATATATGAATATAAACTTATGGGTCGTGCTTGATGCTTTTGAAATTAAAGGGGCCACTTGCCCTTTTCTTTTTGCTTTTTTAATTTCTCTCCCTCTTTAATTTTATACTACTCCTTCTTTTAATTTTATATAATATAATATATATTTTTATTTCATTTAGAAACTTTTATTTTTTTAAAAAATAAAATAAATGCATAATAAATGTGATGCATCATAAGTGATACTTCATTAATTTTATTTAAATTCCCTTAAATTGTAAATTAGGATGTTACAAACAATCTTATTCCAGTTATGGTAATTTATCCAGTTCAACTTAAAATCAATGATTTTTGTAGACATAGGGAAAACTTCAGAAACCACACTTGCCGTGCATTCAACCATAGATTATAGGAAAATTTGCATTTAGGTCCCGACTAACAAAAAATATGATCAAATGGTCCATTGAAATCGCATAATTGCAATAAAGTCTCATGGGACTTTTTTTTTTGCAATTAATTCCTTAATAAAAATAATTTCTTTCTCTCGCTTTGTCTGGCATCTGTCTAACGCTGACGTCTCTCTCTCTTTGTCTCTGTGTTTTGAAGTTATAGTTGTCAATGGTATCATATTGAGTTGTCAATGGAAAGTGCATCTCTTTCTCTCTTTTTTGCACCACTCTTATCTCTATTTTAAGTCCATTTTGACCGAAAAATTTGGTCCTTAATATAAATCCAGTTTGAGAGTATTAAATAACATTATTCCAATTTTGCCTTTAATTAAAGGAAGAGAGAGAAGAAAAAGTTGAAAAGACAACATTCATAAATGAGGGTAAAGTTGTAAATTAGGCCCTCAATTATTAGCTTAAATAATTCTCTTAGGTATGTGAGAGTTAGTTAAAATGGACTTATAATAAGGATTAAAGTGTTAAATGCCATAAGAAATTTGTGTGTTTCCATTGACAACTTTGTTGGCGTAGTTGCTAAAATTAGAGAGATTAATCCGAGTCACGTCCACTGACGCTGCCTTTAAGAGCTATTCCGTCACCGTTGTCTGACTGGAAACGACACTCCCCAGAATAAAATGGATCCTTCTTGTGACACAGGGTGAGCAGAACAACGAAACTGAAATAACAAAAAAGGCAAGAAGGCAACAACAGAACAGAAGCAGAGAGGAATTATGCAGAGGAAGAGAGGAGAGCTCAAGATTTTTGAGCAAGGGATGCTTGAACCTCTTGCAAGCATCAGCTTTTATAGGCAATGAAGACTGCATTTGTTGGGCACAAGTTTAAAAAACATTAAGGAATTGGTTACAAACGTTACTGATTTGCAACGTACGTTTTGAATGTTGGGGAGCAACTGAAGGTTCGATTATGAATGTTTGAGGGCAAAGGATCAAAAATTGAAACCATAATACGGTAAAATAAAAACATGCATGATTATCCTTGTAATCGAAATCTCATTTACCTAAGTTCAAACACCTCTAAAAATTGGTTTTTCCGGTAAGCCTTTGCTATAAAATAAATTTTACAATTTCTAAAAAATATTTTAATAAAAAGTTCCCAGTCCATATTTAACTCACGCGCAGGGGAAAATCGATAGATTTTAACTGCACTTACGCACTAGAAGCCCATCGTTGTGCACGCGAGCCCACTCTCCTCTTAGGCCATTTTACAATCCCAATATCACAATGTATCTTATATACCATTAAACTTCCTCTTTCCCAAGCAATGTGGGACTATTTTGTTCTCTTTGACACACACACACACACACATGTTCCAACAAACTCAATGTGTGCCATTGACATCTCAGTGTTTCTCCATTGATAACTCAGTGTTCTTACATTGACAACTATAACTTTAGAGAGAGAGAAATAGAGATAGTAAGTTATAGTTGTTAATGGTAGGACATTGAGTTGTCAATGACGCATATTGAGTTGTCAATAAAAACACACGTATTTCCATTGATAACTCAATGTGCGTCATTGACAACTCAATGTCCTAACATTAACAACTTTTTTTGAAAAAAACACAGAGAGAGAGAGAATGAAATATATTTTCCATTGAAAACTTAATGTGCGCCATTGACAACTCAATGTCCTACCATTACAACTATAACTCACTGTCTCTCTCTCTCTCTGTGAAGTTATAATTGTCAATAGAATAACACTGAGTTGTCAATGGAAGAACACTGAGTTGTAAATGGCGCACATTGAGTTGTCAATCTCACTATCTCTCTCTCTGTGTTTTGTTTTTAAAAAGAGTTGTCAATGGAGGACATTGAGTTGTAAATGGACATATGCGTGTTTCTATTGACAAATCAATGTCCTACCATTAGCAACTCAATATCATTCCATTGATAACTATAATTCACTGTCTCTATCTCTGTCTGTTTGTCTCTCTGAAGTTATAATTATTAATGGAATAACACTGAGTTGTCAATAGAAAAACATTGAATTGTCAATAGCACACACTAAGTTGTCAATCTCATTATCTCTCTCTCTCTGTCTGTTTCTTTTAAAATAGTTGTCAATGGCAGGACATTGAGTTGTCAATGGCGCACAATGAGTTGTCAATAAAAATACATGTGTTTCTATTAACAACTCATTGTGC
>JBAGKO010000004.1:5949538-5963982 GCA_037177275.1 Acacia concinna | reverse complement strand
AAAAACTCACATTAAAACGGCCTAACTTTTTTCAAATCCAAATCGGCTCATTTGTTGGATTGGGTGGGTTTGGCCCACAGTTAAAACCCGTATTACTGGCTCTAATTTAATCTATAACGGCTTTCTTCTTGAGAAAATTTTATTTATATCTGTACAAAAGAAAAGATTAACAATTTGACATCATCTGAACAAATTTAAAAAATATTTATTTATCGTTCAAGTAAAAACAAGTAACTTGCCCAAATTATGTGGGCACAATATGGCATACTATTAGAAATTTTGGAGCATAACTTGAAGTCTAATTATTATAATTTGTAAACCAATTGGAGTTTCTTCTCCTTCTTCAATCAATTACCTTAATTTTAGCCACTTTTATCTCTTCAAACCCAATCTTTGACCAGCAAACTTTGAATAAAAATTAAGTGATTGATATTGTGTCTCTAACATAACATTAAAAATATTTAAAATTTTAATCCAACTAAAACTGCTTAGCCATCCACAATCCTCTCAACAAGATTTTAACTTAAACTCTTAAATTTAGTAAATATCATTTCAACTATGTGACTAAGATAACTAAATTCCTTATATAAAGTAGCAATATACGCGTGCAAATCTTTATATATAAAAATAATATATACTAATTTTAACATGTATAATGAGCGAAATTGAATTTTAAATCTTTAAATTAGTTAATTTGTAGTCCCTAAATTATTATATATGAGTAGTAATTTGTTATAGGTATATATCTTAAATTGCGAACAAAGATTTTTTCCCCTTCAAATATTATCAGTGATGCTTTAAGTTTTGTCCAGTGAAGCCTTAAATTGATAATAATTATTGTTATCATACCTCTCATTTGTTTGACGCGTATGAATAGGTATGAGAAGATAATGATTCTTTTACTTTGATATTTGTTTGTGATTCTTGCTTATGTTTTTTTTTTATTTTTTTATTTTGTGCATGAGCATTCTGTCTATTTTTGAATTATAGAAGTCCTAGTATTAACATTGTTAAAATATATTTGTAAGAGATTATAAAATAGTTTAGTAACTAAAATTTATATCTAGCAATTCACCCCTAAATCCTAATGACTTAAATCCCTAATTCACAAACGATCTCTTATCTTATTCTTCTGCAGGTCGTCTGAGATAATCCCTTTGCAAATTTCTCTCTTAATGTTAGTGACGATTAAACTATTCATTGGTCATGAACAAAATATTAGTAGTTGAAAACATGCGGAAATAAAAAAAAAACACAAGAAAAGAACCATTTGGTGATAAAAGAAAGAAGTACAAATAATTATACAATTTGGCAAACCTTGATACTAATTTTAAAAAATTGTTAAAAAACAATATTAAAAAAAGCAAAGGGTAAGCGGAAGAGGAGAGATTTTTTTTAAAAATAAAAAATAGTAAAATATATGGATGTTTTTGTAATGCAATATTTGATTATGAACAAGATCATATTTTGTAATTTTCAAATTTCAAATTAGAAGGAAAATTATTAGAACTTGTACCATAGAAAAGGGAGGTCATTGCATTGTACTGTATAGTTATATAAAAAGCGCACATTTGATGGTTTAACCCTAACACCCTTAAGTCTCAAATGATATATATATATATACAGTCATTATTATGTTTGATAAAAAATTTTATTATGTTGAAAATCAAACTTTATATATTAGCATTTGATAATATTTATCAACATTAAAATTTTCATATCTAAACTTTTTATTAACAATGGTTATAGCCAAAAGACCTTTTTTTTTTTTTAAATCAAGGGATCAGACTGAAACATTGTTAAATATAAAGGATTACATGTAGACTTTGGCAGTTTGGCCTTACCGTTATAATATTTAATTGATATTTTATATTCTATAAAAACTGTTCATAAATTATGAAGTGAAAATACTATCTACCATCATTGACTCAGCATTAGTGTCTTCTTAGCAGAATCATGAGTGGTGGTGCTACCGTAAGTGTTAGGCAACCTTACAAGTTGCAACCACCTCAAATTCAACATTCTGATCTATGTTGTAAATAAAGTTTTGTTAAGTAATTATCCCAAAAGATCAAATCTTCAACCTCAAGGGGAAAAAAAAAAAAATGCCCAACCACTTATTTTTCTAGCAGCTTTTCAATCCCGATGACTCATTCAGCAATTACCAAAGCACAATGGAAAATTTCTTACTACAAAAGTCAGCGAACCAACTTCATCAGCTTCCTCTTTTTCTCAGAGACTTTGAGAACACCTAGGCTGTACACATGTCATCACACACATAATGAGTTGACCCCAATCTTGAATCTCAAGTTGGAAAAGAAAAACAAGACATTCTCTCACTGTTCCTAAATTGGAACAACCTATGTTTAACCATCATCTTCAACCTCTGTTCATAGCACTCTGGGGTTGGGGGGGGGTGTGAAATGGGGTGTTAGTCATGAGTGGCTTACTGTGTGTTTGGAAACCATAGTTTTAGAAGTTCTTTTTCACAAGTGAAGACAAAATTTTTCTTATATATTTATCTCGAAAGTCGTAAAAGTTATTTTTTTAAAAGTTAATTCAAACACACTAGAGTTATTTCTACAACTACATTGAAAGAAATGTATAATAAAAAATCAGCTAATGAATATATATACTTTCATTTTTTAAGGACTCTTGAGTTTTTATCGACCTTTTCAGGATAAATGTTTGTCTGATCTTAAAATCGTCTATTAAAAATTTTCATCAAGTTTTTGGTATTGAGGCTACAAGTGACTTTAAAAGCATGTGGGGTAGCAGTTTTCTTTTGAGAAGGACAAGTAGACATCAAGTTTGAGTGAGGTTTAAAGGGGAAGGCTTTATGGGAAATATAAGTTAATAATAATGGAAGCAAAAACTGAGCAACAAGAAAGAACAGTTGTTTCTATAATCATGCCTCTCAAAAAGTTCCCCGCCAGTGAGATCTGAAAGTTTTGATTCGACATATATAGAGTATTACAATTTAAACACTCATGGAAAGCAAGAAATAAATATATAGATAAGTAGAAAGGAAAAATGAAAAGACAAAAATTCTTTAGAGTGATGGATACAGTGAATGTTAAACTCAACAATTGCAGCAAAAGAAAAAAGGCAAAAAAAAGCAACAGCTACTTCCTACCAAATGGTGAAAAAGATTTACCCATTAATCTTTCTGAACATTTCCAATTACGTTCATAATTGAACAATAACAACAAATTCTCAGAATTCAGTCCAGACACGATCAGATGCTTGAAAGTGATGAAAAAATATAACCCTAGTCATCAGCAGTAGCAGGTAGATTAAGATCAATCAGGCAAGGAACAATAGCAGGAGAAGGAGATTCTTGTTGGACTATTAATCCATTGTTGTTGTTCTCTTCAAATCCACCTACAAGATGGGACCTTTTGTGACCTCCCAAGGCCTGACCTGACCTGAAAGTTCTGTTGCAGATAGGGCACTCATGCTCCTTTATTTTCTTTGAGTTCTTCATCACTTTCTTCCTCTTGGCCTTGGCACTGTTCTTAGGCCTCTGATAAGAATAAGGAAAAGAATCAGAATCAGTACTGTCGTATGAAGATTCTGAGTCATATGAGTCTTTCTTGTAGACTTCATTGTTAGGAAAACTGGTTTTCTTCTTCTTGCAGGAAACTTGATCATCCAAATTGTTACCAAGATTGGCACTGTTAAATGAATCATCAAACTTGTCTGAATTTCCCAACACTAGTTTTTTGGATTCACTACTGTTCCTGCTTCTGTTGTTCATCATCTTCTTCCTTGGTTCAGAGACATGAAAATCCTTAAATCCATACCCATCTTCCACTTTTGGTCCATTAAAAACACCATTCCTGAAAACTCCATGAATCGAAACATTTGAATCTTCCTTTTTGTAAGCATATCTAGAATACCCAGAATCTAAAAACTTCAACTTCATCTTGTCCTTTTCCACCTTCACAATCTCAGAAGCATTAAGAACAGAGTTCTTTACCTTATTCTGAACATCATTTGTACCAATTCTGGCATCAACAGAGTGTGATTTGGCTTTGGCCTCTAAAATTGCAGAGTAGTTATCAGAATTAGACCCTTTGTCCAAATCAAAACGACCTTTATGGCTATAGAAACCCTTAGACAGCAACATCAAGCAAGTAGCCACCTCTTCTACTCCTTCTTCTTCTTCCTGTTCAACCTCTGAAACAGAAGAAGTTGGGTTATTATTATTATTATCATTAAGGGTCATGAACCTTATTCTCTTCAAATCCTCTGGATCAGAAGTTTCAGTATCAGATTGATCATCATCCATTGTTGCAAATCTGCGCTTCTCTACTTTCTCAGAGGTGTGACAGGCCATGTGACCACAAAGAGCTTTCAGAGAAGAAAATCCTTTCCCACATGCTCTACATAATAACTTCTCCTTATGATGTAAAGTGAAGAAGGGAGGAACAAACCTCTTTGTTTTTCTGGGATTCTCTCTGAGCCCATAATCTGAACTTAAATCGCTCTTCTTCCTCTTCTTTCTCGCATCTTCATCAACATCACCACTTTCAAACTTGATTGAATCAGCAGTGGCCCTATTTCTTGAATGTTGATTCATGTGGGTTCTAATGTGACCACCCAGAGACTTCCCACTTGGGAACCTCTTGTTGCAGAACCTGCAAACAAACTTCCTCGTCTCCTCCATCGATTGATTTGCCTTGAAGAATCTGATTATATATATACACCCAGGAAATAAGCAACAACAAGATCAGAAAGCTATTACAGTATTACCCATCTCAAAACCTTGCAAGGACAACATATTTTATAATCATATCTCTCACTGAGGACAAAACTCAGGTTAGTGTACGAAGCAAATGGACAAAACTCAGAATTCCAGATCGAGCTCATAAGAAACAGATCACGAAGTTTCTTGCTTTTGAACAACTGATCATCATGGGGAAGGAGAAGAAGAGAATCACCATAGTGTTCAGATGTGACAGTTCTATAAGTACAAGATCCGACCCACAAAAAGAGGACAGGCCCTAAAATTTCGTCTTTTTAAAAAAAAACAAAAAAAATTAAAAATTCAACATAGAGAGCTCAGAAATTTGGTGGTATAGATTGAAAAGATCAAATTTTGAAGTAAAGGGTGGGCAGTAGCAGTGAAGAACAATCAAAGGAGCTAAAGCAGAAGCCATAATTCCTCTCTCTCTCTAGTTTGGTGTGAGATGTAGTTGGAAGAGAATTCCATGCATGAAGAGGAAGGAAAGGATTAAGAAAAGGCAAACAAGGATTAGCACACGTGTACTTCCTTCAGAATCCTTCGCTGTTGGATTTAGATTAGAATGATTTGTTCACAAAAGTAGTACACAGGCGTTTAAACAAGTTCAACTCATCTTTGGTGGGGTGCAATTATTTTTCTGCTATATACAAATATTTTTCTTTTTACATATAATTAAAAATAAGTTGCACGTACTTAAATATATGTTGTATAGTGTCTCTAAACAAATTTTTCGCACATTTGGACAAAAAAGAAAAATTGCAATAGGGGATATTTTAGCAATTTAAAAAATAAAAAATAAAAAAACATAATTACAGTAATTTTTATTAATAAATATAAACTCTTGAAAGGAATATAATGTATTTTTAATTCAATATTTGTATGAGTATATTAGAAGGGTTACTATTTTTGGTTGGTAAGATTTTTGGAGTAGAATCAGTTTCTAACACACATGCTTATGGAAAGAGGAAATTGAATGAACATGTGAAGTTCAGATGTCAAATTAGGTAATAGACACAGACATGTGGGTGTAGACCAAAATTTCTCTAGTGCCTTACATTTGGTTGCTTCAAAGGTGTATGAACAATGAACAATTGAATGGTCAGAGGTTCTAAACATTATTATTGTTTGGGGCTTCTCTCCATAGCCTGCCCTTCTTAAAAATGATGTTTCCCTTTCTTAAAAATGATGTTTCTTTATTTAAGTATTGTGATTTTTGTTTGCACACGCCTCATAACTCTATTTTGTCACATTGTCAGTTGGGTATATGGACCTAACCCGCAAAAAATGCTAAGTTAAATTGTTGAAGTGGCAACTCTTTTTGAGATGGGCTTTTTGAATCGGTCTTACCTGAGCGTGACTTGCTGCAAGCTAGCCTGCTTTTGTTTGTTTGCTAATTTTTATTTTTACTTAAAAAAAGAATTTATTGTTTTCCACTTAATTTAAATATAGCCTTGTTTTATATTATGAACCAATTCCATGTTTAATTTATCATTTTTATATTGATAAAATTATTATGTAAAATATATTATAGTTTTATATTTATAAGGGTTGATATAGTTAATTACTTTTATAACTTTATGAAAATATATAATCAATTTTAATTTAATTTTATAAAATTTTAATTTAACTTAATTTTTTTTAAAAAATGGAAATGCTAAAAAAAAGCAACACAAAGTAGGTTGGCTGTGCCAAGCTAACTTGTAATTTTTCTAACTTGTTAGGAAGTGGGTTAATTTTTCCACCCTTAAAAAACTCTCAAGTAAAGGTATCTTTATTTGACCAACATAAAGTTAGTCTAGCGATCTAAGGCTTCGTTAGATCCCTCTGTAATCTCTTTGGGTGATAAAATAGGATAAAATCGGAAGCCAATTTGGTGATAAATTGTTGTAGTAAATATGTAAATAATAATAACAACAGATTATTAGGTGATAAAATAGGAAGCCAATTTGGTAGTTATTTTATTACTTTATTATGCTTGATTGTATCTTTATTATTCAAATTCTCCTCCTATTCTTCTTAATTTTGTTATCTGTATATATATAATATGGTACACACAAGATGAATAAGATCATCATATTCATAAAACCATCAAAGCTCTATATGGTACCAGAGCCACCTGATTCTGAATTTGAAAATGAAGACGCTCTCTCCTCATCTTTTGATACAGGCTTGTTGGAGTTGCACCCTTGGGAGCACAACACAATACCGATAGATGCTTCCTATGATGGGTCCTCCACTTCTGATTCATAGTAGATTGGAGGTCCCTTCGGGTTGATCTCTGGCCTAGAAGGATCGACTGTATCAATTGTTACAGAGAAACTGACCGGCTTGTTGGAGTCACACCCTCAAGAACATAGCACAACACTAATGGATGCTTCCCATAATGGGTCCTCTACTCCACTTCTGATTCGTAGCAGGCTCAAGGTCCCTCCCGGTTGATCTCTAGCCTAGAAGGATCGACTGTATTGATTGTTATAGAGAAACTGACTGGTGTGAATTATCGCGATTAGGCCCAGGATGTAAAATTTGTCATCGGTGGTCGTGGTAAGTGGAATATTTAACTGGTGCAATAAAGGCACTAGCTAATCCAAACTTGCCAGCGAAGAAGCGGTGGGTTAATGAGAATAATATGGGTTTTTCATGGCTCATAAATGCCATGATTCCTTCTCTCTGCCATAGCTTCATGTATTTACCATTAGGACAAATAGGATGCTCTTTGTACCACTTACTCTGACATGGAAGATCTGTCCCAACTATATGATTTAAAAACCCAAATTTGGTAGATGAAGTAAGGTACACATACTGTTACTAACTACTGGCTTGAATTGGTTGCTCTCTAGCAAGAGGTGGACTTGCATACCGAGGAAGAGGTTGCCATACTAGTTGAAGCTGCTACAAAACAGAAGAGTCTTGAAAAGGAACGAGTTCTCCAGTTTCTTGCTGGGCTGGATCTAGTATATGATGAAGTTATGAGTTGTATATTGAGTCGCGCTACTGCCCTATTTACTTTGGAGACTTTTACTGAGGTTCGTCGTGAGGAAACTCGTCATAAGGTGATGTTATAAAAATCTTCATATACTGTATCTTTGTCTTCTAAATCTTTTGCATTAAATAGTCAGAATAACGATTATGTTTCTTCTGGATTTTTGGCTTTATCAACTCTATGGGGTAGGTTTTTCTATGATCATTGCAAGAAACCTAATCCCTCTCAAGATCATTGTTAGGGTCTTCATGGAAAGCCTGCTGATTGCAAACCTTGTAAGGGAAAGCCATGTTATTACCAAGCTTCCCATGAGTCTTCAAATTCATAACAAGCGTCTACGTTGCCCAGTAATGAATTTGATCAACTCTAAGAAATGGTTTGCACCCTACAAGTATCTCAGAAACCTAATTAAGTGAAAACAAGGTTTATGAAGCTAGTGAGGAATTAGTAACTTTAAGTTGCTCATTTTGATAATTTGCATTTTGTAGTTTGATAATTCTTACTTAGATTTTAATTAAATTTTCTTCATTCTTTGAAAACAATTTTGATATGTTCAATTTGAATGAAAATGAGAATTTTAATGCCTAGTTATTAATTATCTTGAGCGTTTGTGGGATCGACCTTGATTTACCAATTACTATTTTCTACGGCCTGTACACTTACGGTGCCTACTTAAAATTTGGTAGCATCAAGTCACAAGCAAGGATGAAATATCGAAGACGGTAGTAAAATCAGACCACATAGAGATACTCAAACAACCCAAAAAATTCTGAATAATCCACATAGATGGAAAAATAATCTCCAAGATAAAATCATAAATAAATTAGAAATTCAAAAAGAACTTAGATAGGAAAACGGATCTGGACAAAAGTACCCAAATGGCAAATGGTGGAATTACGGAGCACCACCACCTAAATTTGACTAGAAAAGAGAAGTTGGACACAGTGCCACAAGTTGCGGCAGAAACACCTCGCTCTCACTTGGAAATACACAGAAAATTTGAAATCCTAAATTCTAAAAGTCTCTGATACCATGTTATTTGAGAGAATTGAAAAGTTGTATTTTATTGATACAATTGTTATATTTATATACAAGATAGATGACACGTATAATTAATTACATACGCATTTAGAATCAATCCTAATTAATACTTGAATCAATCATAATTAATACCTGAATCAATCTTAATTAATTACAAGAATATTTCCCTATTTACAACAATCATGTTGAGTACGGTTTACAATCTTCATTTCTCTCGAATTTTTCTATTAATTCTTCTTTTTAATTTGGCGAATAATCTTTAAGAATCTCATCCATGTATCTAGTTACATGCGAATTAATAAATTTACTTTTTTAAGAAAATATTTTTTTTTTGAAAAATATTAAATTTTACAGACATGAAATTTCAACTTTACTTATTAAATATCGTTAATAATTTAATATTTACTTATATCATATCTATCTTAGAAATATAAGTATAATATATTGTGATTATATTTGAATAGATATGATTAGATATCTATACCAAATATCGTCAAATATAAAATATATTTTTGTTTTCCAATGCAAATTTAGTATTTTCTATATTTTTGAGACAATTAATTCATCATATTCCAAGTTAGATAGAAAAATAAAATCTAAAAATAATATCAAATGCTCAAATGTTGGAACGACTGGTCGCAAAGAAGACATGGTGATGACATTTAGGGTTAAATAAAGATATTATTGTACTTTCATAAATTATATTATATTATAACATAAAATTAATGATAATAACCCATTAAATATTACTTGCTACCAAACACAATTTAATAGTCCAATTCCTATCCCTATCCTAGTCCCTCCCCCAATCTGTCAAAACTTAAACCACGTACCAAATAGGTCCTAAAGGATGAAGGTCACAAGCAGGGCTTGTCTAATCATATGATGTTTGTTCAATAGAAAGGGAAGTGACAACTATTCTAATTGTTTATGTAGATGATATTATTCTCATTAGTAATGATATCCAAGAAATCAACAAGATCAAACTCGTCTTGAATAATGAATTTAAGGTCAAAGACTTGGGAAAATTAAAATACTTCCTTGGGATGGAAGTTGCTAGGTCCAAAAGGGGGATCTATGTCTCTTAGAGAAAGTATATTCTTCATCTTCTCAAGGAAAAATGAATGCTTGGTTGTAAACCAATCAAAATACCCATTAAAACCAAGAAGAACAAAACCCAAAAGAAGAAGAAGAAGAAGGAAGAAGAGACCGAAAAGATAGAATCAAAGAAAAGAATAGAGAAAAAGATGAAGAACAAGTGATAAAGGCCGATAGCAGATATTAGTTGGAAAATTAATTTATCTTTCACACACAAGACCAAATATTGCATTTGCATCAATTTAGCAAGTCAACACATGCAACTGCCCAAGAAAAAGGACATGGAAGCTGTTTACAAAATCCTGAGATATTTAAAAGGTACATCTGGAAGATGCCTCTTGTTCAAGAAGAGTAGTATGAGAACAATAGAGATATATACAAATGCTGATTGGGCTGGGTAAAAAGAAGACAATGAATCTACCTTGTGCTATTGCATCTTTGTGTGGGGAAACCTTGTCACTTGGCAAAGTCAGAAGCAAAGAGTTGTTTCTAAGAGTAGTGTAGAGTCATAACTAGGGGCTTTATCACAAGGAATCATGGAGGGATTATGGCTCAAGCGAGTAACATAAGAGGTTCAAGTCCAAGTATCCCTACTAATAAAAATGTTCTAGTATAGCTCTCAATCCAGTCCAACATAGTCAAACTAAACATGTTGAAGTGAATAGGCACTTTATGAAAGAAAAAGTGGAAGAAGGAATTGTCTATTTGTCATATGCTCCTACAAGACAACAATTGGTTGGCATTCTCACCACAGGACTATCAGAAGATCTCTTTACAAGTTTCATTGGCAAGTTAGACATGATTAATATCTATGATTCAACTTGAGGGGGAGTGTAGTAAATATGTAAATAATAATAACAGATTATTAACTGATAAAATAGGAAGCAATTGGGTAGTTATTATATGACTTTATTATGATTGATTATATTTTTATTGTTCAAATTCTCCTCCTATTCTTCTTGATTTATGTTATATATATACATATATATAATGGTACACACTATATTCATAAAATCAGCTCTATACTTGTGTTAGGAGGAGTAGCTATGAAATCCAAACTAAAAAACAAATTATAGTATAATAGTATCTTTATTCAACATTTTTTGTTAAATAAATGTAAGTATTTAATCAATGCTTGGATATTTGACTATTATTAATACTCAAATGAGCTAAAAAATTTAGTTGTGAAATAGGCTCATTTTATATTAGTGTCACTAATCAAACTTGGACAACTAGGCCTATATGATATTTTATACTACCGTAATTTAAAATTTATATAGCTCTCAATTGAAAATATGTGACAAACTTATACTTTCATTCAATGTCGTTACCATTTTAGGATAGAGTGAAATACATCAACCTCTCTTATATTTACTCTAAACATTATTTTTGGTTTGAGGGGAGGGCCGGTCCCCTCCTTGTGCATCTGAAAGTTTTTAGGAGGTAATATAACCCTCCCTTCCAAAATTAAGGGATTTGGAGAGAAGGGGGAAATATTTTACCATTTGCTTACTATTATACCCCTGACTTCTTCCCCTACCTCTCTCCTTTTACATCTCCATCCTCCAAAACTCTTATTTTGGCAGACTTCTAGCCACAATCTGCCCCTTCACTTTGATCAACTCCCTCTGTTATTGGGTAAGCAGCACCACCACCAACGATTTTTTTTAAGCCATGAAAATAGCAGTTTTGATTTTTTTTAAAAAAAGTAATAAAAAGTTTTGATCTTAGCTCCTATGCTCTTTGTATAAGTTTATAAGTACATGTATCTAGAAAATTATTAAAAAAGATTTGGGGTCAGGGGGAGTTGCTCTCTCTTTCTCAAGGTAATTGTTTTTTGCTGCTTAGTTCATGTTTTTTTATCAGATTGCCTTCCTCCTGACCTTGCTCAGTTTCATTTTTCTTAACTTCCTAGTCTATTTGGTGTTCCTGAGTTGGTTCCGTAGGATGATTGCATCTTTGTCTTGTTCAATTCCGGTGTGTCTTCTATCACATCCTACTCTTTAGGCCCTTTCCGTACCTTTTCTATACCTTACTGGGGCCGTTGGAACCACTATTGTGTTTGTATGTTGAAATAGAGGAATTTAAAATTTTGACAGACATAACAGAGAAACAACTCTTTCTCATTTATAGAGGTATAAAACCAGAATCCAGAGATCACATTGATCTAATTGTACAAGAATTCATTCCAAGAAATAGGAAATATAGATCTCAACATCTAAGCCCGTCCCCTTATCCTGCCTCTTTCAAAACTTTCACTTGTATTGTGGAGAGGTAAGATTTCTAGAGAAACCTTAGTAGCATAATCATACCATAACCATGTAATGTAATGCATGTCATGCTATATGCAATGCTCATACTTTACCTTCAATGCCCTGTAACACCTTACTTAAGTTATATTACCTACGCTTAAGGTGGCCTTTGGAACCACCAATGCGTCGGAACAACGAAACAGAGAGAATAAAAATTTCAAACTTAAATAAACCAGAAAATCACTTTCTGTTAACACCCACTATGTACAAAACTATCATTATTCATAATTACATGCCATGATAAACATGAAACAGAAATGACTATCACTAAACTTGCTCCTTTCCCCTGCCTCCTATAGATCCTTCACCTGCATTATGGCAAAGGTAAGGTTTCTGAAGAAACCTTATTAGTAGAACCATACTGATAATAGTGTAATGCAATACACGTCATGCTATATGCAAATGTTGTACTTCCCCTCTAGTGCCCTCTCCTCAGCACCTATAATGTATCAGGAGTATACACGTGACTCTACTCTACTCAATAGTTAAGGCATAAACAAAGAATCAAACATCTCGTATATACATGCTAGGTCAACCAGAACACAAAATACAAGCAATAAATAAACAGCAGACAAATAGAGCAAATACAAGTTAAGGGTAGAGATTCTAGCTACCAATATCCTCGTATAGTGCAGTGGCACTGTTTCTCTATTTCTGATATGTCTGGGTCTTTGATTCATCTTTATGTTATATCTATACAGACCACAATAAATCCTATTACCATATGCCCTATCGGTATGCTATTGCCCTTCCCTTTCCTGTATTCCCTAGGGTTTTCGTTCCCTACTACCTGGATCGGGTCTTGCCCTTTCTTGTATTGTATCCAACCCCTACCTACATCCTCTATTGACTACCCTGAGCAGCCGTGGTCCCTGTTGTTGCTAGCCTATCCCCATTGCCATGGAGGGGACATTTGAGCAGTATCTCCCTTAGATGTACCCGCTAGACCTCTTGATTGTTGGGCAGTACCTCCCCCTAAAAATTCCTACTTCTATCCGGGATCGTCAGAAAACACCTCCCCCTAAGAAATGCTACTTTAGTCTGGGACCATTGGACAACACTTCCCCCTAGGAAATGCTATCTTACTCTGGGACAGTTGGATAACACCTCCTCTAGGAAAGGCTATCTTGGTCCGGAACAATTGGGTAGCACTTTCCCTTAGGAAGGCTTGTTTTGGCCTAGATAGTTGGACATAACCTCCCTTTAGGTTCACTATCTAAGCCTGCCCAATTGGACAAAACCTCCCTTAACTACTCTACTAGCTACTGGAAATTAAGAGAATTTAAAAGAAGGAGGGAGCCAGAACTTACTTGGATTGAATGCCAGGCTGGGATCGCTGGAATTTCCACCAAAAGAGGCTTCTTTAAGAGAGGGTGGGAGAGCACTTTAAGAGCGAGGGAGCACAGTTTTTATGAATGCAAATGAGGGAAGGGAGAGCTCTTATTTATAGGTAGATGGGTGGGGTCAATTTGCAATTATTTTTAAGTCTTGAGGTATAATTTTCCCAAAAACTTGTTTGTTTTTTTGACATGTGTCCAACTTCTACAAAATTCTATTTTATTCACATGAAAAATCTTCCCTCTTGGTCAAATAAAGATGACGTCAACTTGAAGTGGGCCCCAGGGGTCTATCAGTCTCAAATTATGTTGATAATTTCCACTAGACCGGCCTGAAAAGTGGAAACTTTTAGAAAATTCTATAGTTATCCAAAAATTCTAAAAAATTCACATAAAATATCTAAAAGTATCAGGAGGCTTCCCTTAAAATGTGGTAATTTTTAGAGGCTTAAAACTCCCAGAATAAGTTTTTCAATGAAACCCTTCTTACCGGCATCTTACCGATTTTCAAGGGCTTGCTCACATAATCAGATTTCTTTCTTGATTTTTACTACATCATAAATTCCATAAAATAATGTACTAATTTTTCCATATCCCATTCCATAACATTGAGGTCCCAATATATTTGAAAAATATTAGGGTTTGGCCAAAAACTCGGTCCAGTCAAATATTTTTGAAAATATTCAAAAATTCATAATAAATTTCTTGGACCTCAAAACAACATTTTGACTATTCCATACTATTTTGGATGCCCTCTACTATTTTCTGAGATTTTATGGGAATTTTTGGAGTTCTTGAACCTATCCGCATTTTGTCCGGAAACTTCACGGAATTTTCTCTTTGTATACAAAGGTCCCTCCCCAAGTTTCACTTTAATTGTTGTGAGATATTTTAGTCCTCTATAGACTAAGGCCCTTGGTTTA
>JBAGKO010000004.1:5903892-5938962 GCA_037177275.1 Acacia concinna | reverse complement strand
ATTCATACTCATCTGGCAAACAAATTTATTTAGATTTTCTCCTGCATCCATCCATGACGATATACTTTAATTTCTCATGAGCATTCAATAATATTAATTCTTCTTCTACCACATACAAGCTACTAGCTAAAAGATACATATATATATATATATATGGTAAGAAGTAGTATATATACTAATGTGCATGCTAAAAATTGAGAAAAGTAAACCATAATCATGGATGGTGCAGAAGGAGATGCGAAGGAATTTGTTTGACCATCGGAGGATTATAAATTATCTCCAGAAAGAGACTCTGGCAAATGTTGTGTCTGAAAGAAATATGTGCGCGACACGTATATGCACACAACACCACAAGATAGATGATTATATATATATATATATATATATTAAAACTACCTAGCTAACCCATGTGTCAAATCATATCACATTAGAGCACGCATCAATATATATATAATAATCTATATATAAGCATCAATATATATAATTTAAAGAACGTAAACAGCAGTTAACATTATAATAATAATAACAAATTAATTTCAATTAATTAATTTCTCTGCTAGTTTCCTCATCGATCTTTCCCACTATCATTAAGTTGTGGTATTCAGTAGAACTGAAGGACATTATATATATATATATATATATGGATATATAATTCTAAATGCCAAATAAAGTTAATAATGGTGACAAAGATTAATAGAGAAACCAAAGATAATTAATGGCATATATCATTTAATTTAATTACCTAATTTACTTGGGCAAACATTAGTAATTTATTATAGCCTGAAGAAATAGAAGAATTTTTTAGAAATCCTAGCTACAAGATCCATTCATTCTTTTTTAATTCTCTAAAAGATAAAAAGGAACAACAAGCTATTCCTTTTTTGCTTTCGTAAGGTATCCTCCAGCCTGGTAGGCCAAGCTATTCCTAAGTAAGCATTATTATATATATTAATCAATAATATAATTTTGACAAATCTCATATAAAACAAACACTGAGGAATAGTCAATAGTTAATCAAATAAGGACCATAAACCCCATATTAAAAACACCCAGAGCAACAAGATTATGTACAACAAAGAACAGAGCAAAAATAAGAAGAAAGTTCTTACTTCTATAAAAAGAACACAAAACTCATTATCTATTTAAACATTTCAGCAGCACACCAATGATTCTATAAAAGAAAGTAGATTTAGCGGAAGAAAGTTCTCACTGTTATTGATTCATAACTGCAAGCAGAGATTCAAAGAACGCCTTACATATAACACAATGCAAAATCATCCATCGACGGACGATGGGTTCACAAACAACATAAGGATGAGAATCACGATTTCAACAACAATGAAGAGGGACATGTGGGTTGATATTTTGCAAATAGGGTTTATATCTATTTTATAAACACATATTAATGAAAAAAAAAGTCATATATACTTTCTATATATGACAGTGTTTAAAACAATGCCATATATTTATTTTTTATATATGATATTCTTTTAATAAATCATTATATATGTCAAGATGGAATGTGAATTCAAATTTCTCCTCTTTATATGTGACTGTTTTTTAAAAACCGTCATATATGTTTCAACTATATATAGCGTTGTTTTCTAAAAATTGTCATATATGTTATGAACGGGTGTCGATTTAATTCTCGCCTCTTTATATCTGACGGTGTTTCCAACATCATATATACATAAATCTCGTGAAAGCTATGAAATATTTCCTCAGGTTTTTTTCCCCTCAAGGGAGATAAAGGTTGGTATATCACATGGACAAAGAAACTGGGTATCATGGGAGAAACCAAATAATAATAATAATATACCCCTAGTAAATGAAATTAAACGTGTTTGAAATATTGTTTCACACATTTTTGTATATTTTGGATTAGAAAATAATAGATATGAAACTAAGTAAAGGGAAACAAAAGGCAAAGGGAACTGCCCCTATTTATAAAAAAGTATTTTTTTTTTTTTAGTTTATCATTTGTTGTGGTTACACGAGTTGGTGTTGGTGTGACAAGAGTTAACTTGAAGTTTCAATAATTCAAAATGCCACCATCACTGTAATTTTTTTTATATAAAATGATTAATTATATTAAAGGAAAACGATGATTACATAAAGATAAGCATAAATAAGACGACAACACACACAAAACTCAAACACCTACACCTACACCTACACCTACAACCACAAATAAAGAGAGACATATGAGGTTCTAGCGCATATATTACACCCACGGAGATATACAACCACAAATACAAAGTAGAGGATCCATCAACAAGCAGATCAGAACAAGTGATGTATCCTTTAAATAGTCCTTGCATTGTAGCGCTGCCTAAAGAAGAATCTACCAACAATAAGTTGATGAAATTGTTTATGCCTCTAACCTCACTCTCAAAAGAGGAGAAACAAACATCTACTTAAATTGGGTTTGAATGAAATGGGCTTAAACCCAACCTTAGTTAGAAGTCTAATATTGATAGGATGAATGCTTGTAATACTTAGAAATTTCATAAAGGCTATACTTGATCATCATACTGGGATGGAATTTAGACTCTATTGCCCTGTTCGGTATGTGACTTAAATTTTGATGGATTAGTAAATAGATTAAGATAGGGAAAAGGACTACAGTGTTAGAGATTTGATTATTAAATTATATTTGATAACAAATAATATTTAATATAAATATTATCATTATTTTTTTAAAATTTTTTTTTGGCTTGCCAGCATGCAAACCCGTGCCTCAAAGTGAATGGCATCACTATAAATCATAAGGGCACGAGGGAACTAGCCATTAATTTTTTTTTTATAATATAACAAATTTATGACAAAGTACAATAATATCCTTATTTAACCCTAAACTTTATCACCCTATCTTCATTGCAACCAGTCATACCAACATTTGAGCATTTGATATTAATTTTAGATTTTATTTTTTTATTTAACTTATAATATGATAGATTAATTGTGTCAAAAATATAGGAAATTCTAAATTTGTATTGGAAAACAAAAATATGTATTTTGTAGTTGATGATATTTGGTATAGATATATAATCATATCTATTTAAATATAATCATAATATCTTATATTTATATTTCTAAGATAGATACGATATAAGTAAATATTAAATTATCGACAAAGACACACTGGAGATTGGAGAGGAAAGAAAATATGACTAATTAAAGACGGCGAAAACAATCAGAGATGTGGTTGAAGATGAATATGGAGAAGTGAGAGAGGTCGAGCGATAATGCAAAAAATAAGATAAGAGTACTTTGTTCTAAAAATTATTATAAATAGGGACAATTTTGTCCCAACATTTTCCAATCCTTATACTCTTTCGCCAATACCAATACTAGGGATAGGGGTGGTTTTACATTAATCCCACTTCCATGGGATTTCCTATCTCTCGTACAAAACAATATAATTTGTACAATCTCTGACTTAACCCAATCCCTACCTCCAATACTTCATACCAAACAGGGCCTAAGACCTACAAAAAAACAAATTAAAAACCAAAGATAGAGAAATTAGTTATGGGTGATTTTTCAGTCTTTAGGGCCACCATAATATCACCCCAACTATAGTAGCTCTTCTTCAACTTCATTGCATCTACTGATAGGTATTTTTTACATGAGAACCCACCAAAACCTATGAAGTGTATCTTGCCAATGGTTTTAATCTTGTTAAAACCATCATTCACACCTTACAACAAGCACTTTTACCTCTTCGACCCAAGAAATTACGAACATCAACATTCTTGTTATTTTCATCCACATTTCAGTTTGGCTCCTTTAAGAAAGCATGTGTTCCAATAGAAAGCTCTAGAGGTTGAAATCCAATTGTATCTGTGTTTGAATGGGGAGAGAAAAGTGAGAAGAAAGTGAGAGAACATGAATAATAAGTTTAAAAACTTTTATAAATAATAAAAAAATTTACTATTTTTAGAAGTTTTCTCTTCTAATTTTTGTTCCCCCAATTCCCCCTCCCAAAAAATTTTCTCTGTATGCAAATATGAAGGGTAAAGAAGCTTTAGGACAATAGATATTGATTCCCCATAATACTTCCTTGTCCTATTTATGACTATCAAAGGTTGTCCTAAACTTGGATGCTTCCCTTTATCAATACTATTATTGGAAGTTGATATTGTATAGTTATTATTAATATTATTAAATTATATTGTTTTATGTTTCCAAGGAATTATCACTTCAATTTCACCTGCACATGACAATTTGAATTTTAATCTTAATAAAAAAAACTATATCTAATGCATAAGAAATAATTAAAATAATGCATAAGAAAAAATTGTTTTGCTTCCTAGTCTGCTTATAAATCAATTTTAATTTAGTTCGAAGGTTGTTTGACCTTTCTCAAAAGCACTCACCACAACTAATATTTTCCTACGGATAATAATTTATATTTTAAAAAAATAATAGTTGTTAATCTCAAGTCCAAAGGGAGTTTGGGATACTCTAAATTCACATAAAAAAATGGGCCCAAAAAATTGTCACAATAAATTAAGACATACGTAATATATTATTGGAGAACTTGACATAATGAATATAAGAAACTTTATATGAATATTATCCTATTTTTATTTTAATAATTTATTATATTATTTTACTGAGGAAATCATCAACCAAAAAGTTTTGACCGGAAAGACAATTTCTGACAAATTAGAATCGAAAAAATTCCATCGGCAAATATAGTGCAACTCAACCCAAAAAAAAAAAAAAAGAAAGTAACGTGAATATACTTCAAAACGGCCTGATTTGCAATTGACTTCTCCCTATATTTTATCCTCCTTTGCTCTTCTCATAATCGTTGAGGTTGTGTTTGGATGAAGAGAAAGCAGGAGAAAATTAATACTGGATTTCAAAACTTCCATAAATAGTAAAAAAATTTATTATTTTTGAGAGTTTTCTCCCCTAATTTTCTTTCCCCCCAAATTTTCTCTCCATCCAAAATTAGCGTGAGTATTTGATAATAATATGAACCATTTTGATTTAGCTAGCATTTTAATTATATATATAATGCATTTAAATAAATTTAAAATGTTACAATTTTATTAAATGGTTCACGACAAAATTGGAAAAAAAAAATTGAGTTCTAAACTGTTTAGATCAAATTTTCACTGTCGGTTTAGATTACATTTTAACAACCTAATTTTATTTTATTTTATTTTTATAAAATATTAAATCTGAACCCTTAAAATAAAAAAGCTTGTGCCGCAGTTATGGAGAAATAATCTCAACCGAGATGTCACCTATGGAAGGAGAGTGAGAGATATCAGAAATGAGGGTAAAGGAAAGGACAAAAACCAGTCCCCCAATTTTTGGTGCGTTATTTTTTTTTTGGTCAACCAAACCTTACATATGGACTCTTGAGTACTTCCTAAGAAATAATACAACGAAAAATAATGCCGTAAGGATAATAAAGTGGAAAGTTTCACAGATTCAATTCATTTTCTCATATCATTAAAGCATCCTCCATCTACAAACTAATTAGTCCTGTATTTAATTACTAATAATTAAAAATTTGCAAAAGTTTTTAAAAACACTAACTTCACATGCATGCACATATCCTTATAGTTTAAGCAAAGGTGCTGTTTTGATTCACCAATGATCGGTTTCAATAAATAATGAGATTGTTAATTATTGGTCCCCCCAAAAAAATTTAAGCATTTATTGATTTAGTTAATCTATTCATATTTAAAATATATTTAAAAAATATAGTAGTATTGCTATTTTTATATTGTATTATAAACATTTAATACATATTTATTAATAAAAGTAGTTTACCATTGAAATTTGCAATTAAAATTTATATTGTTATCATGATTTTTTTTTTTACCAAATATGTTATCATGAATTTATTTAAACTCTTAAATTTCACAACATTACTCGATTCATAATTTTTAACTTTCACATATATTAATTTAAAGAAATTACGTGCCAAACAACAAGAAGTCGTATTCATTACTCAACATTGTTAGGTTTTCTGGTCCATGTGGTTTTTGCTTTCTATGAAATTTGTCATTTCAAAATTGTTACTCCTCTTGTTTTAATTATAAAAATTAGTTAGGAGAGGTCGGTGTTAATCTTAAATAGTAAGGAGAAATACTTACATACTCATAAAATTCTATATCATCTACGCTTTGACCAATTTAAACACTCCACATTCAACATTGTTAGGTTTGCAGGTCCTTATGATTTTATGCTTTCTATGAAATTTGTCATTTCAGAATTATTACTCCTACGGTTCTAATTATAGAAATTAGGGATGAGGTTGGTCTTAATTTTAAATATAAAACTTCCATCAATTTTATCTTTAATATTTATTATTTTCCCCAAATTAATTTAATTACTTTATAAATTGGTATAAAATACGGGCTTGGGATCCATCCTCTTCATCACTTTCCATCCTCCTCTACCTTTTCCAACTATCAAGTATCAACACTCCTTCAGGCCTTTAATTTAGACTCTAATTGGTTATATCGGTGCTAAATTTAAGGCTCATTTTACATATTTAGCAATTTTTTTTTAAAAGTAGCTCTATTAATAATCTCTCAATATATAATAACTAAAAAAGAGAGGGAATGTGGTAATTGAGGAAGATTATTAGTGTCTAAAAATGAACTTTTCTTCTTTTCTTGAACTTTTCTTCTACTCTATGTTCTTTTTATTTGTTAAAATTTAAGCATTCCCTGATTCAGTTTGCTAACCATATCATTAATTCTCAAAACTCTCAAGCTATTCATTATTTTAAGTTTTCATATTTATTCATTTAAGGAAATTGCGTATCAAAAATGACAAGTCATCTTCGCCATTCACCATTGATAGGTTTGTGCTTATGGTTGTACATTATTTTTATGAATTTTGTTGTTTCCAAATTGTTACTCCTCATGTCATATTATAGAAACTAGATAAGAGTACATTATTTTTATGAATTTTGTTGTTTCCAAATTGTTACTCCTCATGTCATATTATAGAAACTAGATAAGAGTTTTTCTTAATCTAACTAGAGGACCTTTATCCATTTTATCAATATTATTTATCATTTTTCTAAATTAATTTGCTTAGTTGATAAATTTGTATACTCTCCAGTTCTTAATATAAAATTCAATTTGCTTTTTCTGAAAAGATTAATAAAGATAAATAAGCTATTTAATTATAACATATGCTATGTACATTATATTATTTATTCGTTTATAAGTTAGACAAAATAATTTTAAAAAAATGATAAATTTAAATACTTTTAAGTAATTTAATTAAATTTTTTAGAATTTTTCAAAAATTCAATAAATATTATATTTAAAATTGGAGGTGGTATATAGTTATGCAAGTTTAGCTGAAGGAGATCATGTCATATTTGTTAAAATTTAAAAATCTATCTAACTTTCTTAATCTACCCAAGTTAGATAAATAGTTTTCTTATATTGAAAGCCAAAAGAGTATTATTTTATATAATTATCTAATATCAAGTTTTTAAACAATAACTCTCTATGAACTTTAACATAGGAGCTAGATAATTAATTTGCATAAATTAAAAAGTTAGGTAAATTTATTACTTGTATAAATGATGGGTTGATTTTCCACCCCAAAAAAAAAATCTCTTACACCAAAACTACCAAAAGTCATTTAACATATGCGATCAATAAGAGGTATTTTAAGAGAAAATTATAAATTTAGAAGATACAATTGATTTTTTTTTTTAATTTGAAGAAGATAAAATTGATTGAACTCTTGTATTTATAACTGAATTCAACTCTCAACTAACTTCTATATTAGGAAGCAAATGTCGTATTTGATAACTATATTTTACTTTTTTTTTTGGCTTAGATAACGATGTTTTGCTATAATGTATAAAAAAAACGATGTTTTACTATACTCTTATGATTTTGTTTGTTATAAATTCTAAATTATAAACTAATGGCCAAAATATAAATACCCACATCAACTTTAGCTCTCTTACATAAAATCCCCATCACTTTAAAAATGTAAAAATTACACCTTAAAATTTCAGAAATTGACATTTAAACCCCTAGTTTTAAAATTAAATGACAAGTTAGATATATTGGGAAGAATATTTAAAATTTTACCTAAATTTTTAAATTATTTTAAATTTTAATTGTATTACTGAACAAAGATTTTACCAACTTTAAGAAAATCAAACTCTTCATTGAATCAATCAAGATCAATCATAAATAAATTAATACTTCCCTATTGTTAGCCCTTTTTTTTTAATGTATATGTTTCTAAATATAATATCCTTTTTGAATTTGTCTCAATAATAAATACATTTTTTCCATTTTGCCTCTAACTAATTATTATACTCCATACATTCTCTTTCATCATTTCCTCATTGTTACTCTCTATATTATTCATAAATAGGGACATTTTTTAAAAACACGTCAAATTTCTAACATAATTATTATATTTAACTAACTTTAATTGGTTTTCAAAACTTCATGATTTTGTTGAACGATTCTTATATACTCCATCCGGTCCTAATTATAAGGGCCCGTTGACTTTTTTTGGAGAATCTCAAGAAAATCTTAAAAAAACTAATTATATTACTTAATCATATAATATATTATGTTTATTATATTATATATTAGTTCATAAGTCAAACAACATAATTTAAAAAGAACGAAAAATTTTAATATTTTAAAGTAATGTAATTAATTTTCTTAGAATTTTCTTAAGATTCTTAAAAAATGCCAACGGGTCCTTAGGATTGGATGGAGTATATATATAGGGATGGAGGGAGTATATTTTTAACAACATATTCATATGATTAAAAAGATATAATTATAATGCATAAAAAAAAGATATAATTATCTTTAATAATAAAACAAATATTTAAATTAAAAAGCAACATCCATTAGTGTTCGACTCCCCCTAGCCAATATGTATTATATTAATTTTAAAATTATAATTTTAGAACACATTTACATACTTATTTCTTATATATTTGTCCATTTTTCTTCCTTTTCCAATACTTTAGGTATAAATACCTACAATTTGTAGTTGAGAAGAATAAACAAAAAATTATGTGTGAGAGACTATATGGACCAATCTGGCCTCCAGTTCTAATCCCCACCCGTCCTTTATATATATATATATATATAGGGAGTTGATATTAATTCTAGATATAAGACATATTTTCATATTTATCAATTTTTTTAATTTACCTATTTTGATACTTCCTCAACAATAATTAAAGAGGAAATGAAATTAAAAAAAATAAATAAAATGATTATGGTATTTTAAAAATATATATGTCATATAAACTAATTTAATGAACTTCTTTAATCAATTCAAATTAAATAAATATATTTTATATTAAATATCAACATAGAGTACAAATTTGAACCAATTTGAGTCTTATTCAGTCGTTTCTCTATCTTGTTAGTTTTTTCTTACGTTGGGGACTTGATATTGAACCGATTCTGGATTCCATAAGGGATCAAAGCTGATATAATTTGATTTTAAAATCTTACAAGTGACAAAGGCTTATTGCCCAAAATAAAATTGAAAAGACTTTGAACATGGTGGCATGAAGGATGAACAAATTATATGTATGAAAGAAAAATACCAAATATTTGTAAATTATGATGTGCACATGTGTGTGTGGTTATAATATTTTATACCTTTTGTTATTTAAATTTACTGTCTCAAATAATGAATTCAAATAATTTACAAATATAACAAAATAGGGACATTTCCTCATATACATATGTCATGTGTGTATACTATACACATACATAATGCATAAAAAAATTGTAGTTTTATATTAATACAAACCATCGTATATAATATATTTAAATAGAAAACAAAGAATAAATATTTAAAAAATAAAATCAATGTGTAAATAAATAATCATATTTTTGTTATTATATCATAATTAAATACACTATCATCTAATTTTCTTAATTATATCATTAATAAAAAATAATATGTAAACCTAAAATAATTTGTTTAACCTTTAAAAATGATAACTATTACTAATAAATTTAAAATGTTTAAACCGAAATACTTTAAAATAAAGTTTAAGCTAAAACATACCTTTACTCCTATAAATCTACAACACGCTTCAATATGTTATATAGTCCTTAAAATTTTTTAAGTTCATTTTTATTTCCTTAATTTTAACATCATTAATTTTATGTAATGAAAAAAATATGTTATATAGTCCTTAAAATTTTTTAAGTTCATTTTTATTTCCTTAATTTTAACATCATTAGTTTTATTTAATGAAAAATGATAAATCATCAAATTTAAATCACACAAAAATTAAATGTCGACAATGTATTCTATAAAATTTAACTATTTAATATAATCTTGGTATGTTCTTGTATAATCCCAAGCACAAATTCTGATCAATCAAAAGTAACACCTGTTACGTAATCTAATTTAGTTTTCCTCTTTCTCAATAAAAAAGAGAGAGCAATATGTAGGATTAAAATTAAATTAGGTGCCACTTTTTCATTGGTTAGAGTTTATGATTGGGACTGTACAAGAATTTCTCAACATTATATTAAAGAAATAAATTTTAAAGCATGCTCTTTCAGCATTTAATTGTTAGTCATCATCTCAATTTGTTGGGTCAACATTTTCTGTTAAATGAGATTAAAACTTTATAAATTTCAGAGACTAAATTGAAATTTCATGTACATTTAAAAGATTATAAGTATACTTTAACTTATATATATTACATTATTTTAAAACAAAATATGATAATGGTAAATATCAACATATTACTGTCTACAATAAAAACTTTTAGCAAATTTTAAAAATTTATTATTGAATATTGATAACCCTTAAATTTGCCGACAAAAGATGGTCTAATCAATAAGAAATTGAGCTAAAATCCGAGAGCCTTTCTAATAGGAAGCCCTTTTTGGATTTAGAGACATGTCTTTGTATAAAAAAAAAAGAAAAAAATTATTCAAGGACATTTGGTCTTAATCCTACTATTGATGGAATATTGTTGATGGACGAAATGTGTAAGTACATTTTATCCTTGTGATCCTTACAGCCCCACCCACTTAAATGGAATCCTGATTCTCTCCCTTCTGTTCTGATCCCTTATCCCTTCTTTACCCTTCAAAATGACACCGTTTTAGATAAAATTGGAGGAGGGTGCTCCTATTTTTTAAAATTAACATTAAACATATGAAGTATTTTTCTATTAGCACTCAATATTATAAGATAATTTTTCACCCTAAATTATTTTTAAATAGTAACTAGTATTTAGCAAGATGCACCTTAAAATGAAATATGGCTTTCATCAGTGCTTTGTATCTTAAGTTTAAGGTGCTAGTTGTAAGCAGAAAAATATTTTATAGTACTAGATACACAATAAATTATTTTATGATACCGAATGACATTGAACAAATATTTTAGAGTGCTAAATATATTTTTTAAAAAATAGAACAACCTAGATACTGAAAAATATTTAAACATTAAAAGTCATTTTAAAATACTGAATACTATTAAACAAAATACTTCTCAAGCAGGGGAAACGAGCGGAACGCGGAATCCGATTTGACTTAAATCCATAAGTAAAAAAAAAAAAAATAATAATAATAAAATAACGTGTTTTTGGACTATGGTTGTTGTGTGAAAAGATCTAACGTAAAGGGGTACGTCCATGAGGTTGGGTGGGGTCCATTTGGGTACGTGGCCTAACCAAACAAGGGGTCTAGTCAAAGTGTCACTACCGTTTGACCGTTTCTCCGCAGCCTGCCATCATACGCGCCTTCGCATCCGGGACTCTATTAATTTCTTTGTTTGTTTGTTACGAGCTGTACTTTATTTCATTCCATGGAATTTGAATTCCCTTTCCAGAGTGTTGATTTGGTCCATTCTTTACCTACCTCCATTTTCTTTCCGCTGTTATTAGGAAGGAGTTTTGGGAGGAGGGAAAAATGGAGGTGAGCACATAGGAAGGAGAGAGAACAATAAAAAAGAAAATGAGAAAATAGTTAAATAACTGAAATATTTTTCTATATAAAAATATATCATGTTTAAAATTTAATTAAATATTATAATACATCATCATGATATTAGTGTCATCATAATATGATGTGGAGATAAAAGGTCGGAAGAAAACGAGGTGGGTGCCACAAAAATGTTTTGCTTATGAGATTTATTTGTCTTCTCGTTTTCTTACTTTCATAAATTAATTTTTTTAACACTTGGGAAGTACAATGTTATGATACTTTATAGAAAAAAAAAGGTATTTTTCAGGTTGAATGTATGGAAAATTGAGTTTACAATTTGATGGCAAAAAAAAAAGTTTATAACTTAATATATATATATATATATATATATGTATATATATAGCTATCAGTATTAGACTCCTATTTTCAAAAATGTTTTTTCATTCATATTGCCTCGATTTCAAGACCTTCTATTTAAATGATAAAAAAAATTATTTCACTAAGAAAAAAACTCGTTCTCGTGTTCTTACATATAGATGGAGTGATTATGAATATATGGCATGGGCTTTTTTTTATCCGCTGATTTTTGTTCTTATATTATTAAGACTTGAATCTATTTTGTTATGCATGTTTTATCTGGTTAAAACAAAATTGTCTCTTCATTTTTTTTAATTTAAAAAAAAAACAGAGAGAGATTATATTTATAATACATGTAGTAATCCGAGATTGAAGGGAAAAAGCTAAGGAAACATAGAAGAGACACGTTTGGGCCTGAGCCTGAAGCCCCATTCTTTTAGTTTCCACCATTCTTCCACTAGAGAACGTCATTGAATTTGACTCATTTTCTTTACTAATTTTCTTCCCCTTCAATTTGATTATCATTCCCTTTTGTTTAGGCAGCCCATATTCTATGACCTCTTTGACTTATTAGTGCCCTGTGCCTAAGTTTATGAAAGATGCGATTTTTAAATGGATTTATTAAATATATAAAAGAAAAATTAATGTTTTAACTCTTCAACTTGTAGCTCATTTATTACTTAGTTATTTAACTATGACTCATGACTTAGTTACTACATTTTTGAATCGTTTATGACAAAAAAAAAATAGTGGCTGAGTCACAAGCAAAGCAAAAGTTCAAGAATAGCTCGAGTCACATCAAGTTATATTTGAGCATTGAATTATAAGCAAATTAAAAGTTGTATGATTAAAATATTAATTTTTTCATATATAAATATAAAATTGTTTAATATTCAAGAAAGCCTTCGACTTTTCCTTCAAGTAGTTGTTTAATAAACTTGTTTAAAGGAGAATTGGAGTGAAGAAACTCTAAAAAATGATATGGGATAATGGTTCTCCTCAATTGGCTCTAATAATGTTGATGAGAAAATTAGCTCTAGTAACACTGATTAAGAAATTAGCTCTAATAATGCTCCAATTAAGTAATACATGATATTAGGTAGTTATGTAAAAGTTATATATTAATAGCAATACAAGTCAAGGGTTCGATTTAGCATGAACAAGCAATACAACTTTTTTTTTGGAATACTAATAAATTATATGAGATCAAACAAAATAAATAAATAAATAAATAAAGCAAGTTTGATGGTGAAAATACAAAGCAAAATACTTAGGTCAAATTCCTTACATCCATTTTGTTATGTTCTCCAATCGCATGTAACCATGTGTCCCATGTTTGAATTATTATCATTTAATTATAACCTCAAATATAATAAATAGGACGCATGGTCACATGCGATCGGAGAACATAACAAAATGGATATAAGGAACTTGATGTAAGTATAGTCCTAAAACAAAATAGTTCCAATGCATGGTGTTATACCTTGTAGTCTCCTTGTATGCAGGGGTGGAAATAGGTCAACAACCTATTAGGCCTAGTCTATTAAAAGCATGTTAGGTCTAACCTGATAGTCTAAAAGACTAGGCTAATGCTTTTTTTGAGGCTTGTTTGGTTGGCCCTATTCGGCTAACAAGCCTGTTAGGCTTGATAGGATGACTTGTTAAGTTATATATATATATATATATATATAATTAGGGCCAAAAGTGTAATAACATGTCCAAGTTTCAGGAAAAAAAACATGTCCAACTAATAACCTATGCACCCTGCAAACATGTCGAAAGCACCCTGCACCCATGCATAGTCGTCTACCCCACCCTAACCATTCACTTCTTTATTTTGATCTTCTTATCTTCATTGACGCTGTCAAACTTAATCACATCTCTGCCTCTCGGACTCGTCACAGCTCACAACCATCTCAATCATCTCTCAGTCTCGTCACAACTTACACCCATCTCTTGAAGTTGTCACAGCTCACAACCATCTCCATCAGCTCTCACACTAGTCACATTTCACAGCCGTTATTGACCTTCTTTAGCTGCCACAACTTATCACTATAAACACTCAATCTCTATCACATTTGAACTCTTTCTTCCTTAGTGTGGCTAGTGGAGTGGGGTCAGCACAAACTTCGAGATCTTAAGATTTATTCTCTTGATTTCTCTTATCTTCCTTAGTGTGGCTGGTGGCGTCTGGCGTGGATTTATCTTTTTTTTTGGGAATTGGAATTTATCCTTGTGATTGCTTTCATTTATTCTTGTTAATGTCCCTGTTGATGTGCTGTATATGTTTATCTATGATTGGTCTCTGTTTTTTTTAGATCATTACCTGTTAATGTAGTTGTGGAACTGGAAAATCCTTTGTCCCATGTTGGAAGGTTATGGATTTGTGTTTTTGATGTTAGTTGTCAATTTTATTTCAAGGAGAAATCATTTTTGATATTGGAGGGTTATGGATTTAGGTGTACAGCTTAGTTTCTGTTTGGATTTCTGTGTATACCTTAACTTCATGATTTTTGTTATGGAGGGTTATGGATTCAGGAGTAATGCTAAATTAATTGGCTTGTTTCAGTTCTAGACTTCTAGTTAATGCCATATCCTTTTGAGAGTGAAACAATGTCATATAGTTCAGTTCCTCCTAATGCTATTGAGGTTTGTCAAGAAACACCAAATGATTCTAGTCAACAAACAAGTCAACAAGCAAGTGAACCAACTAATGAGAAAAATGATGGTAGTCATTATAATTGGAAGTTTATCTTGAGGATGGTATTTACATTCTTGAGGGTAGTTCTTACTCCTTTAGTGCATTAGAATGGTGGAAAAATAATAGTTTGAAGTTTAATATTTTATCTAAGATAGCTGCTGATATACTCGCTATTCCTATATCAATCGTGGCATCAGAGGCCACATTTAGTGCTAGAGGTAGAATAATTGATGAATATTGTTCTAAATTGAACGAACAATCAATTGAAGCACTTATTTATGGTGGGGATTGGCTTCAGAACAAGTATGGTTTAGAGAAGAAGCAAAAGGTATAAATTTGTATTCATACAAATTTATCATTTCTTATAGATATATTATTTGTTAGATTGTGTTATTCATACTATATTAATATACATTTGAATTCTTCTTTTCAAGGTCTACAAGGGATATGAAGAAATTATATTGAAGATTTGATGTGAAGATCGGGGGCCTTTACATTGATTCAATCTTAATGTGTATTATATTGAAGAATTGTTTTGTTGCATTTGATTTTTTTTTTTTAGCATGTTTCATTTGCTATGTTGTATTTTGGATGATTGGTATTATATTTATCTTATGTAATTTTGGCCTTTTTTCCAATTCCACTTGTGTCTTTAGGCTTGTTGGCCTATTTTGTATAAGGCCTGTGGCTTGTTTAAAATTTCAGGCCGGCTTAACAAGTCTCAAGCCAAGTCAAGTTTAGGCTGAATAAGAGGCCTAAAATAGGGCACAGGCCTGACTCAGGCCTCTCTCCCCAAAACAAGCTAAGCATGTTAAGGGTGAAGTCTGGCCTGACTTAACCTATTTCCATCCCTACTTGTTTGTAAATGATTTCTTATATTTACAATCATAATTAAGTAATATTTCTTTTATTGGTTAAGATTAATGTTTCTATATGCAGCCTAATATTAAGAAAATAAAAATCAAATAATAACAAAAAATGTCGGTGCATTGATTTAGTGTTTTTTAAAAAAATAATTTTGAAAGTTTAAACAGCTAGGAGAACTAAAAATAGAAGAAAATATGTAGAATTTTCACAATTTATTTATTAGGATTTATGCATTGTGTAAGGTTCAGCAAAATCACGTGGAAACCTAGGGAGCACCCAAGAAGTCATACTGATAAGGTCTTACTTTAATTTAACTGGAGGAGCTGGAATTCATTTGAAGTGGATCATTTTTGGTTGCCTTGTCATTAATAGTTTTCAAATTCCACCATTAAATTATTGCAACCACCCAGAATCAAAAAATATACATTTTTAAACTGAGTTTAAGCAAACTCCTACTTAAAAGCTTAAACTAGTGACATTAATGTAAATTTGTAAGAGTTTACTTATATTAATAAATATATATTAATATTATATGATTAAATAATTCAAATAAAAAGTCATTATGTATGATCAAATATTATATGATTAAATAATTCAAATATAAAAGCTTAAAAAATATGTATTGGATCAAAATAATTGAAATTAAATCCATTGAAAATTATAATTTATTATACTCAATAAAGAAATTTCTATAAAAATTTATATATAAAGTCATTGTGTATGATCAAATAAAAAAGTTAGCATGAATTTAAGGGTAAGTTAACACGATTTTGTATAGTAGAATGTAAAATTGATAAGCTCTTAATGTGAACTTGCGAGTATAATTAGGGTTATCATTAGCACGAGTTTAAAAATGACTCTACAATATTGTAAGCTAGAAACATAAAAAGGAAAGCTTAGAAAACCATGAATTTGATAATAATGATTCAATTATTAATTATTGACTAAAATGCATTGTTAGTCTTTTAATTTTTGTATACTATTTTATTTTAGTCCCCTAATTTTATAAAGCTTATTTTGTATCATGTGTTTTTTTAACATAGTTTCATTTATTTATATTAAAATTTTAAATAATGATAAAATATTACATATTAACTTAGTTAATTTTTTTAAACAATAATAATTAACACAAAAATAGTCATTTCAAATTAAGAGTGTTATAGTTACATGATTAAAAAGATACTTGATAAAAGTAAATAATCAAACTAAAAATTCTCTAAAGTTAGATCCAAAATATACTTTTGTGTTAATTAATTCATTAATTTAAAAGTCAAGTAAAGATGTAGGGAATAATAACAAAGCATTTGCCTTTTCTGGCAAGGAATTGAAACTAGCTTTGTGGTTAAGAATTCACTTTATTATTAATCAAAACCCAATTCAACCTCCAACTAAATTCTCATCATAAAGCGCACTATATTAAAATTTGAAAATGTTATTAATCAATATTAATTAATTTAAATTAAAAATTTATAGCCGCCCTGACCCTTCGTATAATTCATTTCTAAATTTTTGTGCAATACGTGGATCTAATAAACTATTAAAAAAATAAACTGTATTGGGAAATATTACCCATAAAAGGACAAAAGCGTTCCAATTCAAACAGATGAACATAACAACAACAAAAAAGAGATGCTCAACAATTTCATTTTGATTTTCATGTCAAATAATACACACACAATCATATATATTAAATTTTGAATGTTATAATCAAATAAATTTGTTCTTTTATTTATAAAATATCGTGCCTACCTGTGGAGAGAATCTATTCGAATTAATTAAGGCCTGAAAATTCAATTGGAATTAATTTTAGTAGAATGTGTGTGTGTGTTTTTTTTAAAATGATACTCTTTTTTGTCATAATTATAAAGTCCAGTTGACTTTTTTAAAAAAAATTATATTAGTTTAAGATATTAAAATTTATTGTTTTTCTTTAAATTATATTGTTTAGCTTATGAGCTAATATATAATATAATAAATATAATATATAATATGATTAAGTAATGTAATTAATTTTTTTAAAATTTTTTAAATAAAATTAGCTGAGTTTTATAATTAGAATTAAAATAAGATGAATTAGGTTGGTGAGAACTGAAATGAAAGAGAAAGAGAGAGAGATTGGGAATCAGATGCTGAAAATTTAAAAATAGAGTGTTGGGAACATGTGATGTGGACGAATGTGATGGTTAAAACTAGAGCACTTGGTCATATGAATACTTGCTTAATAATTAAGGTCAATCAATGCCTTAAACAAATGGAAAAGTAGCCTAGTTTCACATGACAAGTCTTACTTGACAAGATATTTTGCTTCTTTTTTTTTTTTTTTGCCTTAGATATTTCGCTTTCATTTCTCATTCTCATTCTCCTGTTTCATTTTTTTTTATAACACTTGTTCAGTGTCCAGCACTTCAGATTCTGAATCAATATTTTTAATAAAGAATTAATAGAAAAACGCTAAAGCAGATGGTTACTTTTTTTTTTTTATAGTTAAAAATTTTAGTGTATTCGTTTAAGTTTACAAGTTGTACTTTCTGTGGGGTAATCTTAAAATCTGATTCTAATCGGATTTGGGTTCTCTTAAAATCCGTTTTTTCATTTTCTTCTTAGAATATAATCTCTACCATCAGGTTAAAAAACTAGATGATTCATATTTAATATTATATAAAATTATTATTTTAAACATAAATAAATAAAATTTAAACTATTAAACCATGATCTCCAGTATTCATAAGTGCAAGACAAACAAAATCAATAAAATTAATCGATAAAGCACTATAATAATAGTTTTAAAAATATATATATAATATCATCTATTTTTTTTGGTATAAGGGCGGAGATGAGATGATGAGAAAAAAAAATGAGAAAATTATTTTGAGAAAATATGCTCTTGTTTGGATCCTTTCATGAGCTTTTTCTCTTAAAATCCCGTTTCCACCTTAAGATTTACAAAAAATATTCAAATTTCATAAATAAATAAATACATTTTAAAGGGTTAAAATCTAATCTATAATATTCATAATTGCAATACAATCTAATTTTTAACAAATTAAATTATGAAATATGAAATCTAAATCATTTATTTATTTTATTTGAGGGTGGAGATAAAATTGCGAGGAAAACTCTTCTGAGGTGATACGATTCCCTCTTAACATGGTTTCATTTCACAAAAAAATGCTGACTTAGTAAATTTAAATGATGATTCTGCAATTAAATATTGACACTAGAAGTTCAAATTCTAATTATTTAATATAATCATTTTGGTATTTTAAAATTTAGACATGATTTATCGATATTTAGTTGAACAATCACCCCTTACATTTGTCGCTAAATCAAACTAATTAATGATGTTAACATTAGAAGACTAAAAGCACACCTTTGATATTTAAGGGAATTCTTTAACTTGACGTAAATTTAGAGACTCGAACATACCTTAAAAAAAATTAATATTATTTAAATCTTGAAAAGTCTTGATTCACATGAGAATCAATGCCTCAACTATGACTTGATATATAAATTATATAAATCTTGCAATGCTGATATATATATATATTCTCACACTTCATTTTCAGTTTGAAGAAGAAGCTTTCATTTGTATGTTTTGTGTTCAGTTATGATTGATCCATGTAAACAGAGAATTTGGAATTCCACGTGCTCATATCTTAAAAGTCAAGCCACCAACTTACTTTATTTCATTTAGGCATAAATTGTTCAAAATTTGGAAAAATATATATGAGAAGCCTGTTTCTGCATTACTTGCGGCGTAACTTGGTGTAAAACCTACACCTAACTGCTAAATCACATCTCATAATTGTTTTTTTTTTAAAAAAAAAAAATCTTTGCAATATCAAATATGTATGAACTATTTACTATTGTTTTTCTCAAATCAATTTTATTATTTTTGCAAGTAAAAAAGTATGCATTTGGTTCCCTAACTTTACACAGTTTTAATGTGGCCTTTTAACTTTTAAAAAAAATGTATTTAGTCCTTTATTTCCAATCTAATTAGTTTTAAATGATGATTTTTTTTTTTTGCAATGATAGTTATTTGGGAAAATCCCTGTAAAAGATGCATGAATTATTTAAATTCTAAATCAGGTCGTTAAATTTAACAAATTTTAAATAATGTCATATGACAAAAAATAAAATGTTCGAAATCAATATTTTTGTACCTCACTATCCCATATTTGATTTGGCTATCCATATGTATTAATTATATATTTTTTTTACTAAAAAAAGGACTCATTAATTACACCCTCTCTCCCTACAATAATTTTCCATTTATTATTATGACATCTATAATTTGATACGTCATGGTGCCAAATTCTGGGACAGTTTATTTATGATTCACAAAAAACAAATTTAATTAAGTTTGACTCTTGAGTTGAGTTGTATTAATTCCAACGTTGTAAGCTAATTTTGTAAGTTGTATTTGAAAAAAAAAATTATGTTGGAGAATGTCACTTAGCTATTTGAGGTTAATGATACTTTTAATAATGATGATGAAATGTCTTAGGCCAAACATATTTCTTGAAGACAAGAAATAGTGGCCTCTTTGTGAAAGAAGTGACCAAACCTTATTGGGTTGATAAAAATCAGCATTCATAACAATGAAGGATCATATGTGTGTATGTGAGAGTGCTACGTCTTAGTGGGCCAGTCTGTTCCAGAATAAAAATTTTAATTAGATTAAATATGAGCAAATTGTTGGGATTATGTTGGAGTTTCTGTGGGAGAAATTTAGCTATGGGAAATTTTTTTATTGTTTTTCTTTGAAAAAAAAAACTATTTCAAAAACATATTTGAAATGGTTTATAAAAAAAAAAATATTTTTAATAAAACTTACATAATTGACTTACTATTGTTTTTCCAACAATTCAATGGGTAATTTAACTAAAATTCCGTTTTGTAAAATCCTAAATAAATTAGCTCATAATTTAACTCAATGTGTATCAAATTATAAATAGCATATTAAAAAAGAAAAGTTGTTGCAAATGGGAGATCGTGTAATTAATGAGTACATTTTTTTTTGATAAAAAAGTTGAAGTAACAGAGATTAATGCCTGTTTGTTTTCACTTTTGAAATCACAGTTTGCTATATTGAGACAAAACTATTCTCATATACTTATCTCAGAATCCGTAAAAGTTATTTTCAAACCATGGTGCCAATTTAAGTGAGAGGTGATAAACTAAAATTATTAAATTCTAAAATCATATTTTAAATCATATGACTTGATTTAAAATGTTTTGAATTTTAAAAACCAATTTAAAATTTGAATAATTCATTTGTCTTTTATAAAGATTTTCCCTTCTTATTTTGAAAATTAAATTATGAATGTTTCTTCAACATTTACAATTTTAATATCAGCAGTTTTTTGTTAATGTTAAATGATTAAAAAGACACTTTATATAATTAATGGACCGGTACAAAACCATTTCTATGACACAAAATAGTAAGCATATAAAATTTTATTATGATTAATTTGATTACAATTCAATATAAACATAAAATTTTTTTTATAGAGTATGTTTTTTTTTCCCAATTATGTTCGTTCCATTTTTAAGTTTCCACCCAAGTCTCCAATCTCTTGCTTAAGCGATAATTACAAACCACTATGATTAATTAATTAGTTCAATTTAAAATATGGGTTAAAATATACTTTTAGTTCTTTAAATTTTACATAATGTATACTTTTGTTTCCTTAACTTTATAAATTATACTTTTTGTTTTATATTTCTTTTTTTTTTTTCGATGGTGGACCTTTAGTTCACAAATCCACCAAATTTTACTATCTGGTCGTAATTTGAGCTCCTAGATCTGGTAAGCCCGCGAACTAACTAGTCTAGGCGCCTCCAATAGAATAGATTCGAAAAGTAACCACCTTTTTGAGGTGCCCAAGAGCTCCCCACATAAATTCTCTACACTTTTTGTTCTCTAGAATTAAACCCTGGAACATATGGGTGTGACGCATATGCCTACCCATCTGCACCAACTAGTCATTATTTAAGTTTGCTATATCAGCATTTTCATTAAAAACATTAACAATGTTAAAATTATAGAATTAAATGTATAGTTTATAACGTTAAGAAACTCAACGTATATCTTATTAAAATTTAAAGGCCTAAAAGCTTACTTTACTTAAGAAAAATGGTCTTTCATCTATCTCCCTCTTTCATTGGGGGAAAAAAAAAAAAAAAAAAATTCAGTTGCAAGTTCCTCTCGAGATCTTCTAATAAAATACACATCGAGTTCGTATGGCCCATAGTCATGGTTTTAAAACAAAACAGCCTACATCAATTGTCTTGGGCCTAGGCCAGCTTCCATATCATCCAAGTTTGAATCTCCCTTAATTTCTTAATCTTAATCTTAAATGTTAAACTACACATAACTCCTATAAAATGTTAACTGTACAAAGGACTCTTTAAATTTTTTCACACTTAAATGATAAAACATCATATACATTTAGTTTGTTTATTTATGTGTACATTTAAACCTCACACATACATCTTGAGTTATCCGCAGAACACTTCATTAAACTTGAAGTTATATAGGGATAAGTAATAAACAGAGTTACTCTGAAGTTTTAAGGGAAAATTTCAAAAAAAGACATTAAAAATATGAAAATACCATTTCAGAATAACAAGATTTGAAAATCCTAAATAAGTTTTTTTTTTACTTTTTTCCGTAATTATGAAAATGCCACTAAATTTTTAACAATACGAATATCATAATTCACAATACGAGTATATAAATTAACAACATCAGAAGCATTTAGGCACTACATATTTACATAGTAAAATGTTTATGCTGAGATATTTCTGTTTTGAATTATGATATCCGTGTTGTTAAAAATCCAGTGACACTTTCATAATTACATGAAAAAAAGTACAAAAAGATTGATTTTGGATTTTTGAATCTTATTGTCTTGAAATGAGATTTTCATATTTTCAATATCTTTTTTAGAGATTTTCCCTAATAATAATAATGAGTTATCTACACAAATAGAAGTTTTTTTTTAGGGGGGGGGGGTTTGAATAGGCAGTTCTGCTTTAGAAACCCACAATGACCTAATTATAGTGAAGTTCACAATAATAATTTGGAAGTAATTTTGTATTGAAAATACTTAAATGTCCTTAATGTGAAAAAAAAAATGAAACGATAACAGTAATTTAACAAGTAACAGCAGGCAAAAAAAAAAAAAAGTAACGACTTGAACTTATCAAATGACAACAACATGCACCAATTTAGTGATGACATTATTTTATATTTGGGGAAAATTCTAGAAAAAGACTTTCGAAATGGTAAAAAGACAATTCAGTGCCGCGACATCTAAAAATTCTAAATAAGTCCTTGGATAGAAATATGGAATTTTGGAATATTGAATTTAGTGAAATTACATAAATGCCCGTAGGTTTACACAGTTAGAGTATATCAATTCACATAAATATAGGTAATTTGTATTCAAGTTGTGAGTTATTGTAAATTGAGATGCTCTTATTGTGAAAATTTAAGGGCATTTACGTAATTTCAAAAAATTTCAAAATTCTAAAAATTTCAGATTCCTACCAAATGATTAATCTGATATTTTTAAATTTCGTAACACTGAATTGTCTTTTTTCCCATTTTAAAGGTCATTTTTTTAGGATTTTCCCTTTTATTTAGGCCAACTAGGCCACTTCACAAGAAAAAAAAAACCTCAATTCCAATATACAATTTATGTAACAAATGATTTACAACTAAGAACAAATAAGCGTATAGCTAAGGTCAACACAAATCATAACACAGTTGTAAAAAATCAGAAACCTCAAGTGGTGCCAGCAAGAGGAGCAGAGTGATTGAGGAAGTTCTTGAACCATTGAACAGATTCTTTAGGGTGTCTCTTTAGATTATCTCTATAATCAACAAAATAGAGACCAAATCTTGATGTGTACCCAGCTGCCCACTCCCAGTTATCCAATAGTGACCACACAAAATACCCTCTCACATTGCACCCATCTTCTCTGCACACACAAATATATATATATATATATATATATATGCAGTAAGACTCCCTTCTAACCAATATGATGAAAACTGGACTGATCACTAAGTTGGTTGAGATAGTTATTCAAAAGTATTGAATAAGGATAAACTGAATAATGATTTAAGTAATATAGTTTAATTAAAATATAGAATAATGTTCATATATAACTGTGAAAACAGTAACATTTAAATAAAAAGGCAATTAATCCTCAAACAAATGTAACATTCATGTATAATAAACCACACATAATCTAATAAATTTGAGTTGCTGAAGCACAAATTTGATAGACTATTATATTTTCTTTTATTTTGTTTTTAACTGAAAAAAACCTAATCTTAAAATGAGACAAAAAAAAAACATAAAAGTAAACTAGGTGAACCCCGTTCAAAATTCTTGACCAAACTAGTCAGGGAACTACTAGTTCGTTTATTGTCCTGGGGTTGAGATTTGTGTAGCTCCCAAAAAGGTGAGTGGGTTTTGAATCGACATAGTACAGGAGGTTTTACTATTGTTCTGTCTAAGATCTCAATCGACCATTTACATCTACTATTTATAATGGATGGCTGAGATCTTATACAGGATTGAAACACTAGAAAGTTTGACAGATTTATGATAATTAGTGACGTACTTGATTGAATCAAGTAGGCTAGAAAGATAGCCACTGTGGTATCTAATCCTTTTCTCATCCTTAAGAGCATCCTTAATGGATATGAATATATTGTTTGCATCATCCATTCCTGTGTTCAGTAGTGGCAAGAAAGATATGAACAGTGATAATATATTGAAATTTGAAATACACATTAATTAAATGATAAGAGGGATAAATAGTTGAGCTTCTGAGTTTATTTTAAATGTTGGATAGAGATAGAAAAATTACCATTTTCAGTAATAATTATTGGAGGGTTGCCATACTTTTGTTTGATGTATTTCATTAAGCTTCTCATGCCTTGTGGAACTATATACAACCATATAGAATGTGCCTGTAATTAAGTTACAAATTTGCATACCACTTGTTAGATCGATGTTTCCTCGTTAATAATTTGTCATGATCACATGTTCAGAGAGAGTCCATTTCAAAAAATTATAGCCTGTCAACCGAGATAACTCCTTAAATTTATAAATTACATCTCACTTGTAAAGCTCACAGTGGAACTCATAATAATGCTCCACACTCCAGGATTTCACTCAACCTCTTGTTGGTGAAGATCCTCTGTGAATAACCATCTTCATGAAAATGAGATCCACGAGCCTCACCAGTGAAGTGTTTTGTAAGTTTAAGGGGCTCCCCACCCAACAGACTGGTTTTTGATATGAGATTTCTATTTAAACTTGTAATCATAACATTATCGGATCAAAATGCTTCAGTTTTACAAGACTTACCCTTTGTCCAATAGCTTTAGTTCCATTAAATGCTGAAACCAAAAAGAACACCATTACCAAAACAACACACAGAGAGAGAAAACACTCTGATACTGTGAAAATGTTCAAGTTAAAAAGTTGAACTTACGAAGAGCAATGACACCTGAGTCTGAGATTTTGTCATTAAGCAAAACTCCAACAATGTTTGAGGAACTCTCTCTTGCATAAAAGTTAGTGTAATGGTTGATTCCCACAAAATCTAATGAACCCTTAACAAGAGAGGCCTCAGATGGTGAAAATTTTGGTAACCTGCTTCCAACTCTGCTTCTCATTGAACTTGGATAATCTCCAAATATCAATGGATCCAGAAACCTATACTTGTAAAGCAAAATTTTTAATTTTCTTGTCTTTTTAGTATTATAATTTGACTTTCTCATTTCTTCATATTGTATCTGTGACTTTTGAGCAAAAAAAAAAAAAAAATTGTATCTTTGACTTAATTACCAGCCAAGCTGAAAATCTTGAGCTCTCTGAGCTGCTTCAATGTCTTCTTGAGTGTTAGTTTGTGGCTCAAACCATATAACATCAAAAGCTATCCCTAGTGATCCATGTTGCACGTCCTGTTCAATAATGTAGTTAAGTTTGTTCATAGTTTCTATTATGTTGTCTGATATTTTACTGATAGATTACACTCTTTCTTGTCCCATGAGGAGGAGCTAGATAACTACTTTACGGATATTAAGAAATTATTTGTAAAAAAAATTTGTTGGTTTCTTAAAGTACCCATTTTAATCATTTGCATTGAGAATTGTTTTCTTAATGGATAACGCTTCAATATGTGAAATCTACAAGTAGGGAGAGCTTAGGAAAAATTTATAAATTTAAGAGAGAAAGTGGATTGCGATGTTATATTTAGGTTAGAAACAAACTCCTCTACTTATTCCTAGGAACAAATTAAAGGGAGTATCTACTAGCCTTACCTTGTACTTTTTCCTATAAATATCTGCGACAACAGCGTGAGAGCGAAGAACATTATGACCGACAATGTAAGGTTCTGTAGCAGAGTTTCCGACTGGGCAAAAGAGGTGGAGGAAGATAGAGCAGCGACCGGGAGCATGGAGGCCGACGTCATATCCTTGTGTGGCAAAGGTATGAGGCTCGTTGAATGTGATCCAATGCTTCACCCTATCCCCAAAGTTTTGAAAGCAGGTCTCAGCATAAGTTGCAAAGTCCTTTCTGCAACAAATGCATATATAAGACAACATATGTGTGCACTTATGTGTGTGTGTGTGTCTATGCATGAAATGCTATTAACACTAAGAAATCGTAATAAGGTTGTATCTGTTGTGCATACATAATTTCAGGGCTGAGCCATCCATTGTACTTGTCTGCCAAAGCTTGGGGTAGATCCCAATGGTAAAGGGTCACATAGGGTTCAATTCCTGTGCAAATGTTGTGGATCAACTAGTTAAAAGCATTACAATCTTCTTATTATTATTTTATATATAAGGTCCTTTATATATATACGTTATTTAAAAGTAATAAACATGTAGGTCATATATATATGTGTGTATTCTAAATATGCCTTTATTCATGAATGAGTAAGAGAGAGAATAATAATGAAAAAAATTATTAAAGAGTGTATGGCTGCATGGTGTAAAAATAATATTAGAGAATAAAATAAATGAGAGATAATAAATGGAGAATCAACATTTTAATTAATATAATGCACAATATTAATTGAGGGTAAAATGGGTAAAAATCCATTTATTAGTCATATAAAGCCAATAAAGACCTTTTTAAGATGGGACAGATATGTTCAAAAAGGGAACCTTATATGATAATTTATTGTTTCAAACACACCAATATGTGATGGGCTTACTTTGGTTTAAGTTATTTTTACTTTTTTTTTATATTTATTCAAGGCTAAATTATTTATAATATTTATTAATTTTAGAGCATCTACAAGTATAAGAAATCAAGAAAAAAATACCTTCAAAATTTGTAACTTCCAAAATAAATGATTTTCTACTTAAATGAGTTGTAAATTGCTAATAACGTATAGTTAATACTTACACTATTGTAGAAAATAAAATCAATTTAGAATTTTGATATTTTGAAAGTGTTTTTCTAAAATTTTTCATGCAAGTAATTAACATTTTTTTTTGAAATTTTATAATGAGACACTCAAAGTCTCAAACCCTTAGTTATATTTACGAATATAACTTCCATGCAATTAATTTTGTACATCACTTGGTCATATATATAGCTTTTAGGGTGTTATCTATATATCATTTAAGTTTTAAAAACGTTATGTGGGCACAAAACTATAAATTAATAGTTGATAGTTGTCTGGTGAAATATCCAAATAGGTCAAGCTTTGGCCAATCATACATGAGCCTGTAATAAAGATATAAAGCTTATGGCAAGGGCTTGAGCTTAAAAAAAAGTTAGTTTGGTCTATGTTCAATTTTCGACCCTAATATAGAATTAATGTAGATTTTTTTAGGTTTAAGTCTGAAACTATAAAAGGCCTGAAGTCTTTTTAAAGTCCTACTTACATAGTAGGCTTTTAATAAAGACTATATTATATTAAAATAAAACTTATTTACATATTATATATAAATGATATTAAAAAGTTAATCCTTGTAGGCTAGGCCTTTAACAAAAAAAGTCTAGCCTATTTAAATAAGTAGGTGCTCTGAAACTTGACCCCTTATTAGACTCTAATCAAGCCAGGTTGTAGGCCCATGTTAAAAGTATGATATATTTTCATGAGGTTAAAAACGATTAACATATTTTCATAAGATAGAAATATAAAAATGATAAACTTAAAGTGCCAATTCGCAAATTAAAAAAAAAAAAAGTCCTCCATTCATGAGTACTCAAGAACTAAAGATACAATGCCAGTAATACATGTCCTTGAAAATAATCATTCAAAGAAAAATAAAGCATTACCTTTGGCCAATAAAGCATTTATAACATTGTTGTAATGATCAATTCCTGCTTGATTGATTTCTCCAGATCCATCTACATTATGTATGTATATATCATCATGTCATCACAACTAAACTAGCTATATATTGTTATCTATAAACAAAACTTCATATTATAGTAACCACAAATATATATACACACACAAAAGAAAAAAAAATATTTTTAGAATATAATCTTATCATTCCAAGCTGATGTTGCTACAAATACTTTGTACATACATCTGCTAAAATACCCATTTCACTTGTGTCTTGTATTTGAACCTAAGAATCTCATCCTCCAATCAATCTCATGCTTGAAAGCAAGGTGTGCGTGAGTGTGTGTATGAAAAAAGTACACTTTTATTCCCCTAACTTCATTTAAGATTTTAATTTGGTCCCATAGTTGTTTGAATTATTTTTTTCAGTCCTTTGACTCTCATATTGTTTGTTTTAAATGATAACTTTTTTATGCCAATAATTATTATTTTACAAATTAAACTTAATGTGTAGACATTTAAAAATTTAATGTTGGTATATTTTTTGGGAATAATATTAATGGTTATTAAGAGATTAAAAGACTGAAAAACATTTTATTAATTAAATCAAGAAATTATAATGAAATCATTTGTATGAACTAGAAAATTAAGTTGTACTTTTGGATATATGATTATCAATCAAGGAGTTAGATATAGGATACAAGGACTAGGCAAACATTAAAGATAAAAAGGAATAAAATTAATCTTACTCGGAAAAATCCGAGACCAAGAAATGGAAAACCTATATGCATCCATCCCCAAGTCCTTCATGAGTTCTATATCTTCCTGTTTAATTACGCATAATTAAAAAACGTTATAATTAATATATTTATCTAAAAGCCAGTGAAAGTCATATTATTGGTAAGAACAAAACTGAGATTAAATTGTTCCAACCAAAGTTGAATACTGCATTGATTATTTTTTTCTCATCATAAGCATTCAACCCCAAAAGTCCATGTGAAAAAAATATATGAAAAAGTAACACATTGAAAATTTTATTTGTAAAAATGACTTATATTTGAGAACCATAGTCATGTGTACAAAATTTGTGAATTAACTTTACTTTCTGTAAATAAAAATTTATCATATCATTCTCAACAATAATAAAATTTTTAATGGGCAGACTTTTTCCCAATTTTTATAAAACAATAGGACATATGACAGAATCCGATTGAAAAAATGGATCCGATGGTTCTGAGATACTTGACCTAAGTTTAGAACTCAGCCTCTTTCAATGTCTGAATATAATACACACACACTCTCTCATGTCTTAAATATACGTTACTTAATCATATTATATCTAGTGTATCATTATTATATTTAAATTTATTTTAGATAAAATAATTTGAAGAAAAATGATAAATGTAAATTATTTGAAGTAATTTAATTAGTATTCTTAAAATTCTTTAAAAAAATTAACTGAGTCTTATATTTAAAAATGGAGATTATGTGTGCCGGCGCCAGTGTTTGTGTTTCAATGATATGATGCTCTTCTTTACTTACATTGTACCTATGGTAATGATCCACTGCAATGTCACCATTGCTGAAATCCATTATCTTGCCTGCAATACAGTTTAAGGAGAGAATTACAGTCATAATGTATGTCAGTTTCTTAATCAGCCAAATAATTTTTTTAAGAAAATAATTTTTTTGATTTTTTATTGCACACTTTTATTTTTTATTTTTTAAAAAATATTTGATGAGGTCAAAATTAAATTAAAGTCATGGGCGGTACGTATTACCAAAAGTATGTGAGAATTTATCCCACACAGAGGGTCCCCTCCCATCTTCTTTCACTGCTCCTTCATACTGCACAAAAAAAAAACAAAAACAAGACTATTATAATTAATTTTATCATTATCTTCAGCCAAAACAAAATTTCATAGATTGTATACATGTTTCTCACTTTTTATATCATTAATTTACATAAAAATACATCCATATAATTTTATATAATTAAGGGGAGAGAATTTAATTCGGACCAAACTTGAAGTTTAATTTCACTTTAAATACCAACTTATTACCTTTCCTTCTGGTTCAAATATATCAAAGAAAAATATTTCAAATCGTAAAATTGTTAGTTAATTTGGCTTGGCTCGACACTTTTAATAATAATAATAGTAGTAGTAGTAAATTCAGAAAAGTTAATGCATATTCAGCTATACTTAATACAGGTTGAATGATTCAGCTAATCAGAATTGGCTCATAATAATTTTGGCTGCGTGTAATCATGGTTAAATATAATTTTATGACAATGTGAAATTCAGAAAAGTTAATACATACTCAAAAAGCAGAAAGAACCAAACAACAAAAAGAAGACAAAGCAGCAAGTAATTACAAAAAATTAGAAGTGATGATTTATTAGAAGCTCAATTATGTACTAAACTTGAAAATTACGTTGATGATTGGCAAACCTTAGAGACATGTATTTGATTTGCATGGCGTACGCGCAAGTTGCACCCATTGTTAATTTACTAACCAATTAATTAATAATTTTATCAAAATACACTTTAATTTCCCCTATTAAGACAAATCGAATACTCTTTTCCTTGACCACCCAAAATAATGCTCTACTACTATAATATTCTTTAATTTCCTTTTCATGAGAAACACCAAAATTAATTTTACTACTATCATTGTACTCAATTATCTATTATGTTATGTCACAATAGTCTTATATTTAGACATTTGTTTTGAAAATTTTCATTAAGGAGCAATGTTATCTGGAAAGGTTTTATGGGTTTAATGTTACATTGAAAGTGTAAAAATGGAGCAATGCCGCTCATTTTCATTAAGAAGTTAACGGTAAACATAATTTTTTTTACCAGTATATGGGATAACATTGTTTTGTTTTAAAATTTCACGGGTGGTATTAAATATGAAAAAGCTTTCAGAGTAACAGTGCTATTTAATGAAAGCTTTTAGGGTAAATTTACATTTTAATGATTTTTTTAGAATGAATTGTGCTAATCTTTGCATCAACAAGAGAAGAATAGACTTTCCTCCTCCTATTACCAAATATGTAGTTTGGAACATGAGAATTCCCTCTTAAAAAAATTTCTTTCGGGGTCTCCTTATGTAAGATCCCCCACTCTGGTTTATTGATGTGAGTAATTTTTCTTGTTGTTAATTACTCTCTCGGCCCTCAATTATGAGCTTTAAATTTGTGTGGGCTTGTCCCAAAGTGTAGACTTCATTTTAAAAAGGTCAAAGCATTTATTGCTCCCCCCCAAAAAATTTTTTTTTTACCCCTTAACTGTATTTGTTGAATTTATTGTCTCTCACTTATCCTCTTTATAAATAAGGCATAGTTGAAAAAAATACGTATTTATTGCTCCCAACTAATTTTAACTATTTCTTTCATAAGAGCAAATCAATTATTTGAAGTTTATATCTAGAGATGGAGGGAGTATGTTATAATTGGTACTGTGTGTATTCTATTAATTTTTTTTTTTGGCTACGGTGTAACCTTCCCATTTTATAATCAGTATTATGTGAAAAAAACAGTCAAATTGATACGGTATCAAAAGGAGTCAACGGCAATTATTCACAACTTTTGAGCTGTTTGACCGTTCATAGTTTTATTAATAGTTTTTATATGCTTAAAATAACTAAATCTTGTAATAAAAAAGGTATAAAAATGCGACTTATATTTTCATAATACCTTTATTCGTGGAAAGGGAGTGGGAGATAGAATGAGTTGAAAAAGATAGGGATGGGTGAAAAAAAGAGAGATGAGTTGGCAAAGGAAAAGGTAGAGAGGGAGAGGGGGGGAGGAGAAAGACACATAATTAATTAGAGGTAAAATTGAAAAAAATGTATTAAATAATTATACATATCCACAGTATAATTAACTCATATAAAGGACCAAACTAATTTTTTTTTAAAAATTGAAGTTTATAATAAGAAAAGGAGAGGAGTACATTATTGCAGTTTTTGTAAATATACCAATAGAAACATTGACAAGCATGTTAATATTGATGATGAAATTAGGCAAAAAAAAATATTGATGATGAAATACTGATATTATTCATTTACAGGTGCTTATTTTGAAAAGAGGAGATAAACTTTAATTACATTATGTGTGTCTCTGACAATAAAAGTTTTCTTTCCCAAAGATGACAATACAAGTATTAAATAATAAATACATAGCACTCCCTCACCTTCTAAATAAAAGTATTAAATAATAAAAGACAAAAAATATAAAATTAAAGGATTAAAAAATGGAAAATTAGAATGGAGGATCAAGAGAACAAAATATTTATTGAGAAGGGCCATAAAAGTAGTAATTATTTAGAAGGACCAAATACAAAAATATAAAATTAAAAATATTAAAATACCCCTAACAAAATTTTTGTATTTCCTCCCACATCCTATTTTTAAAACTAATATAAAATTCTAAATTTCACAAATTAAACAAAAATTTTCTTAATTTTCATTTTTCATAACTTTCAAAAACTACCTATTCTTCATATTTTTTTCAAAATTATCATGTTTTATAAACCAAAAAATTTCATATGATTTATTTTTATTTTAGAAATATTTTATATGGGTTAAAAATAATTTAATGTTAGTAAAATTTAAAAATATAAATAATATGTGATATACTTAAAAATATGAAATGAGTCTAGCTTTTATATTTATAAAAATTGCTAAATTATTTTTTACTAAAAAAAAGCTTAATTGATATGTACGATGATAATATAAATTGTTTAAATTTTTAATGATATATTGATTATATGAATATGGAATATGGTGAAAAATTAATTTTTTTTAAAAAAATATACAATCATATTACATTTGATTTATGGACGATTTTAGTTTTAATTTTAGTTATTTTTTAATTATGAATATAAGAGATATTGTAGGAGGTTTTATTAGGGGCAATTAAGTCATTTTAAATTTATATTATGATGTTTGGTTATTATATTTTAAGTAATTACATTATTTATGGTCCTTTACAATAAATATTATTTTCTCTACGTCCTTTATTTTAATGTTTCCTTAAAAAAAGAATTTTAGTAAAATCAAATTATATATATTTATATATTGAGAAAAATATATTAATAAAAAATCCACTATATGTTGAAATACCAAAAAAATCCACTATATATTGAAATACCAAAAAAAAAAAAAAACACAACAGGAATGGGTTGAATGAGTTTGATCTCGTTTGCATGATGGTATCTCCCTGGCTCCGAACAAGAAATAAAAACCAAAGGCAATGGAGATGGATGATTCTTGGTTTGTTGTGTTTGTGTGTGAATATATATATATATATTCAATGTAATTCATCAAGTTGCTTAGGAAGAAAGCAAGCATTACGAAAGAAACCCAAGCCCAGAAACTGAGGAAGAAAACTCAATTTAATTCTCTGTAACAAACAAACCTGGTAAGCTGAAGAAGCAGTGCCGAAGACGAAGCCCTTTGGGAAGTTTCCTCTGTTAATCTCTGAAGATGAACTGCAAATTCCGACCTCATTTGTTAGCACCACTGCTATTATTAATATTATACTCCTAATTCCTATTATTCCCACAACAATCTTATTATCGCTATTCCCTCTTCTCCTCTCCTCTTCCATTCTTACCTCTCTTCTCTTCTGATCTCTCTCCTCTCTTCTTGTTTCTTTTTCTCTGTAAAAGTTCAGACTTTGAGGGTTCCTCCATGGCTTTATATGTACTATACACACGCAACACACACAATCCATACGACGTCTTCTTATTCGTCATAGCTACTACTCCCTTCAATTTTAATACATAGTTGATTTTTTTTAAAAAAATAAAAAATTATATAAATTACTTTAAAGTATTTATATTTATTTTTTTTTCTTTAAATATTTTTTGTTTAACTTATAAACTACTATGTAATATATAATCACTACTACAGAATATAGATTTAACATCCCTAAAGCACATCTATTTTATTAAAAAGGGATGTGAAAAAAAGGCGGTGGCATTTTTGTAATTAAATTGGACTTTACGAGATCTTTCATGTTCAAAATTTTTATAAGGGACATGGAATACCAGATTCCGTGGTCTACCGTGTCCCAAATTCAAATTTGGGATGCAGAAGATGCACAATTCCATGTCCCAAATTGTATTTGAGATCAAAATCCAGTAGATTTCACGTCCCAAATTAGATTTGGGACGCGGAAGCCTACCTTCCACATCCCAAATACAAATTTGGGGCATGGAAGGCTTAGTCCAGCACCCCAAATCCACTCGGTCCCCACCACCCCAACACTCCGTCCCTACCATGCCACGCCCCCACGCTAGCCCACCACTTGTAACCATCACCACCACCGGCACCCAAACTCCCTACGGCACCTCCAAGTTGTGACGTAAGCTATTTGACGACATAGTGCCCAACCTCGGCACGGGCAAGCTCGGCGAGCCCGTGACACCCCTAATCCTGGACACGAGCTCACCGCTGCACCCTCGAAACCCCGATGCGAGATCTCCGTTGCACTACCCAACGTTGGCGTGAGCTCGACGAGCTCGGCATCGAAGCTCGACGCGAGCTTGTTGAGCTCTGTGCAAAAGGTCATTGGTAACTTCAAGTTCCTCGCTTCCCATGACCCGATCTCCTTGTTTAGCACAGCCACCTAATCTCTGCCCATCCCACAAAGCTAGGAGCCTGCATTGCTCGCTAGTGTGCCTCTCATGATAGCATTTGCTAGCGGCTCGCTACTACACACCTACGTCTTCTTTCAGCAAATCCATAAGTTCTCCATGTTTCTCTTTCCCTCTCTTGCATGTAGTTTTTTTATGGTAGTTATTGATTATTTGAAGATGGTTGTTGATTATTGGA
>JBAGKO010000004.1:5887067-5897253 GCA_037177275.1 Acacia concinna | reverse complement strand
GGAGCAAGCACACCTTTACATGCTTCACAACTCGGAAGAGATTGAGGAGTACGTAGGTATTCATAAAAATGAGATTATGAGGGAAAACCCTAACAAAGCACCTAGTTGGTATGTCAAAGAACATAATAAACAATTTATATAATGGTTGAGGAAGCACGTGGATGCCTTATACAATGCTGATCCTAATTTAGTGCAAGATAAAGTAAAGTTCTTGTCATGTGGCTTAAGCATATATGTGCATTATATGGCCCAAGCAGACATGTGCATTCTTTCTCTAGCTATGCCGTAAATGGATATACCTTCTACAGGAGAGACCAAGATGGCATAAGCAAATTGCAAAATAGTGGAGTTACTGTTCTTACTGGCACGATGTATTTATCAAGTTCAAAATACAAGAATATAATATATGTGAATATGTCGTACTTTGGCGTGCTTGAGTACATTTTGTAGTTGGACTACATAAGACTTCATCTTCCGGTCTTCGGGTGCATGTGGGTATTGATAAATTGAGATTGAACAAGATTAGGTATACACAAGACCCTTCTATTTTGGTTGCTCAAGCTAAACAAATGTTCTACGTTCTAGACCTTGTAAATAAAGGCTAATAAATTCTTATGCTTTCCAATAAAAGAAATAATGAGGATGTAGGAGGTGATAAATTCAGTGAGGATGATCCTTTCTAATGGTCGCCATCTCTTGAAACACAAATCAATGAGGATGGTGTTATGTACATTAGGCATGACTACAATGAAGGAATATGGATATCAGAGAAGGGGAACTTGGTTTGCAAATTTGTTAAGAAAGCAATTGTAACTAAAAAAAAACATTATTATTAAGTCAAAGCAAAGAAAACGAGACACTTAATTATCTATATATATATGTACTTAATTTGCAATGTACATAACACATATATATGTAATAACACCTCTACGTTATTCATTATTAACATATATGGGCGGGGAGCAATATTTTGTATATATGCATGCATTATATATTCATTCAATTCATATTTCATTATTTTGTACCTACGCGCTTATTTTGTCATTGTTTTATTGCATATGAACGCATGAGGTTGATTAAAAGTTCCCCTGGGGTGGAATTTTTGTGTGGATATAATATATGACAGCTGTTGGAAAAACCGTCATATATAACAGAAATACATAACGATGATTTCATTTTAAACCCTCATATATAGACTAATATATATGGCAGTTAACTTAGACAACCGTTATATATATGATAAATATATGTCAATTGTTTAATCTTTATATATATATATACATGGTGTTAAAATATATGGTGGTGTAAAACCATCATATATGGGCAAAAATAATCACCAATTATAGAAAAATCTGTAGTAGTGCTAAATGATAAATGAGTAAAGTTAAGTGAGAATTGTTAATACGAAGTTGTTTGCTTGCTGGACTGAAGCATTTGGAAGAAACAAGCTGCCAAAAAGCGAAATGAATGGCAAAACTTTGTTGTGAAATGACCCATAAGTCTTGACCTACTTCCCATGTTCTTCTATTTGGCATTTCTATTCCAACTTCATATGTTTTCTGATTTTTGTTTTTAATTAGAATGGGGTGCTTAAACACATGATTAATCATCACTCTTATTCATATGTGAGGAGGAAGTTCCCAGTAAATACTCCCTCCAGTTTTAATTATAAGGACCTGTTGATTTTTTTGGAGAATCCTAAAAAAATACTAAAAAAGCTAATTACATTATTTAATCATATCACATATTGTGTTTTATTATATTATATATTAGTTAATAAGTCAAACAACATAATTTGAAAAAAAACGAAAAATTTTAATGTTTTAAGGTCATGTAATTAACTTTTTTAGGATTTTATTAGGATTCTCTAAAAAAGTCAACATGCTTTTATAATTAGGACATGAGGGAGTATAAGCTTTGTAAAGACTATCAACAAAAATCAAGGGTAACCTCTTCATCATGTTGGGGTATATCTTTCAAAGCTTGTATTTACACATGATTAATTATATGTTACATTATCTAAGGTTAGAAACATAGATGGGTTGAAGTTGTATGTCCCTACTAATGGAGATAATGCTGATAGAACAACATCAAAGAAGCTTTTAGAAATCTGTAGATTGGAAAACTAGAGATTCTATTGGTGAGTTAAAGCTTATTGGTGAAACATGTTTGAAGTTGTAAGATTGTGTGCTGAGAATGATTTTCTGTACTGTAGCAATTTAGTGGAAGTTAGATTCTTATATTTGTGCATTGGTACTGTACACTTGATTGGGTGCATAACTGTTTTGTTGTATGTGTTTGTCATTCGCTTCCAACGGATATGATGTAATTTGAACTCTTCATGGCTTGAATTATGTACGACGTAGATTTGATGTGGTCAATTTAGTATATTTAATGTAGTTTACACATTGAATATGTAGTTGTTGCTATGTGTAAGTGTGGAGTTTGTGCTAGTAATAACCACCAAAACACATCCAACTTTTGACATTTTATCAAATACTCTGGGTCGGCCCAGTTCTAAATCTACATTAGCCTCAATGTGTAAATTGGGCCATTACACATTTGAAGCCCAACCCAATCCAAGCATTTTTCCATTTATATCTGGAATTTAAAAGCCTCTAAAAAAATAAAAATAGCCGAAAAGTCGAAAGCACTTGGAATAAGGGACCTGCACCTCTGCCCTGGTGGAGCTAAAAGATGATCGGGTCAAGGATGGAGGACGATGAAGAAGAATTGCCACCTCTAGCCGTTCAGATTCAACAAGATGAATCGACTTCTCTGTATCCTGACTCTGATTGGAAAGCTTCAGTTGGAGTTACCGTTATCACTGGTTACCTTGGAGCTGGCAAGTCTACTGTAAGCTTATCCCCTTCGCTTTTCTGTGCTTCTCCCAGCTGCAACGATGCAAAATATGTTTTGGAATGACATGGAAATGTTAAAATGACTAGTTCCGAATAATATTTCGAACCGAAAAGGCATCTTTGAATTAATCCTTGAATTAGGAGTTGTAAAATGCAGTTTTCCCTCCCTTTCCCATTTGTTTTTCTTCTTTTACTTCATTTTCTTTTTTCTTTTGGGGTTCTATTGTGTGTTCTTGTATGTTAACATTTTGAGTCACAATGCTTCGTGTTATTAAGAGTTGGATCATTTGTTTCAGCTGGTTAATCATATTTTGAATTCTCAACACGGCAAGAGGATTGCGGTCATCTTGAATGAGTTTGGTGAGGAAATTGGAGTTGAAAGGGCAATCATAAATGAAGGGGACGGTGGTGCACTTGTTGAAGAATGGGTTGAGCTTGCTAATGGGTGTATATGTTGCTCTGTTAAGCATAGTTTGGTACAAGCATTAGAGCAACTTGTACAGAGAAAGGAAAGGTGAAGCAAATAACTGTCAAGTATATGGTATAATTAGCTAATTGCCGATTTGCGTTTTTTTTTTTCATTACTGCCAACTTGTCCACCGAAAGGAATGGTAAAGCAAAGGACTGTCAAGTATATGCCTATATGGTATAATTTGCTAATTGCCAATTTGCATTTTTTATCATTATTCCCTTATATTGGAAATTGACCAATGCAGTTTTTTTTATTGTTGTGATCAAGACTCGATCATATATTGATCGAGACCACAGGATTGGCAAACCCAGCTCCTCTGGCGTCTGTGCTATGGTTGGATGAACAGTTGGAATCAGAAGTAAAGCTTGATTCTATCGTCACTGTAAGTATATTTTTTTGGAAGGATTTCTGTAAAAGTATTTCCACATCTTTATGTCAACTGTTTTGGAGTTCCTTTCACTTGAGTGCTGCTAGTTGGTAACTAAATATTTCGGGACTATTCATTCCGTGGTTGGTGAGAACATGTACAGCAAATAAGCGTTTAATCTACTCTTCTTTCCTTTTCATGAATCGATGCCTTTAAATTCTTAGTGTGTGTGTGTGTGTATTTGATTTTAAATTAAATTTCTGATCAATCAGGTGGTGGATGCGAAAAACCTACGTTTCCAGCTTGCTGAGCATCGTGGCTCATCTTCCTCATTTCCAGAAGCATACTTTCAGATAGCATTTGCGGTAAATGTTTTGTGCATAGCTAAATTTTGCATGCTCCAGTAACAGTGCTTAACCAGCACATGTAGGATCTATTTCATTCTTTTTGATCAAATGTTTCTCCCCATTCCCATGGCTTTCTTTCTTAACAACGTTGAGTAATAACTTTGTTCTTTGTTTTAGGATATTATAATTCTTAACAAGGCTGATTTGGTCTCTCCAGAGGGTTCTGGAAGCATTTTGGGGGAGCTTGAGGAGGAAATTCATAACATTAACTCCCTTGCTGAGATAATTCGATCTGTCCGCTGTGAAGTTGACTTGTCAAAGATATTGAACCGCCAAGCTTATGATTCTGCAGTTAACCATACACACTTTTATTCCTCATCCATATTTAATATTTTTTCTTAGATCTTTCTCAACTACATTCAAGTGACATTACCCTTGCCGCTCCTTTATTTCAGCATGCGTCACATTTAGAGAAATTATTAGAAGAAAACCGTTCCTTGTCTTCCAAAAAGCTTCATGATAGTGGTGTGAGAACTATATGCATATGTGAGTCACAGAAAGTTAATCTTGAAAAGGTAGGTTCAATTTCTATGTAATGCATCATGTTTTTGTCAGTGACTTGATATGTAACTAATCCTTAGAAGTTTCTCTTAATGTGGTTTCTAGCATCATTCTATATTTTGTGGTGATCTGTACTTTGTACATTTTAATTGGAACACTAATAAATGGGTCCCTCTTTATTTTTTATTTTTTGTCTGCTATCTAACTAGGATACTCCATTCGATTTCACTTGAAACTCTGATTTGTCATTGTCTTAAAACCATAGCTAGAATATTTATATCATCAACAACATCATTATTTTGTCTACGTAGCCGCTTTTCTCACTGTTAATCTAATGCTGTGTATATTGCTCCACATCAACAGGCTCGAATATGGCTTGAGGAGATTCTCTGGGAGAAGAAATATGATATGGATGTATATCGCTGCAAAGGAGTTCTGAGTGTAGAAAACTCTGACCAACTGCATACTTTGCAGGTAACTCAATGATTATCATACTAAATGGTCTTGACTCTTGAGGTTTGTCCAGAAGTTATATTGTTCTCCAGGGTGTAATACTTTGAAAGCTAAGTTTTTTGTTCTGACATCTAAGTTGGCTTTATTCTCTCATTGTTGGGTTGGTTGTTCTCATTAAAATTATGATGCATGAGTATGTTTCCTGCAAATAGTCTATAATGCAGTGTTGAATTGTGTTTTTTGGGGGTGGGGGGATGCACCAGAGAAACAAAGGTTCAATCTATGAAACTTGTTTGAATTATTACTGTTGCAATGTTGTTTACTATAATGATTGCTTCCTGAATGTAAGCTTTTCTGAGTTCTGACCCATCTGATGTTTAAATATTAAGGCAAGTTGATCTTAAGCTGCTAATATTCTGTGCAAAAAAATATCTTGCTGAGTGTTGATTTTCAACAACTGAACTTACTTGGTTGACTTCCATTGTTTTATAACAGAATGCCATGAGAACCAGTATGGTCTTGTGTGTTTCACAATGTCTTGGAAATGTGCACGTGATTTATGATACCTGAGAAGTACTTGCTAGAATTTTTATATTGGGTAACACAACTGATAAGCCTAGAGATTCATAAACTCACTATCCTACCCGGATACAAGGGTCTGTATAATCAGTCGTACATGTTATTTATAGCCGATCTTTTGATACAAGTTGGTGTCAAGGAAGTTAACTACTGTTACATTGGTTTCGCTTTGAGTGCTAATCTCAAATCATTTATTACCGAAAATCCTGCAGGGGGTGAGAGAATTATACGACATTGTACCAACTCGCCCATGGGGAGAAGAAGAGAATAAGATAAGTAAAATAGTCTTTATAGGTAATGATATTATTAAATTTTTCTGATGAAATCACAAACATATAAAAGTGAATGCTTTTTCCTGGTTGTTTATGGACTGACTAAGTTGTGGGATTCACAGGTCATAATGTGAAAGAAGATGTTCTAATTGATTCCTTCAGAGCCTGTACGGCCTGATGAAGACTTTTTGGCATATGAAGTCAAATGTGTGACTTCTGTGCGCTTTTTGAAAATCTAGAAATGTCATTTCTTGGGTAAGGATATAAAGTCTCTCTTTTTATTTTCCTCTATTAAAAACAAAGCTCTGGATTCGGTTTAATGAGAAATGAAGGATTCCACAAGTTCTAGTGTTGTGAGAGAAGAAAATTTAAATTATTTTATTCAATTTCAATGCAAAGAAAAAATAATTGAAATTAAAAAAATGAATAAAAATGAAGTGGAAGAGTAAGATAAGATAAAAATATACAAAATCAATAACAAAATGCATCTATCTTTAATTACATGCATAGAGTACAGTACACTACACCAACCCTCATTTATGTTGAGACAAGACAAATTATAATAAGTTTGCTGTAAAAATAAATAAGAAATATAAGATATGGCGCTAATCCTCGGAAAGTTTAAGCTTCTTTGACTTGGTGATACTCCTTTTCCACTCTCTTTCTTCTTCCTCTATCAGCCGGAGTTGCTCTGCATCCTCCCTTCTGGCTATTCTAGCACTCCTCTCCTCCTTGAGGATGTCATGAAAGCCTGCCTCCATGTTGATATCATCCTTATCATCATTGGCAAATTTGTTGGGGTTGTAGCCCTTAGATTCTCATTATCATCATCTTCATCCTCATAGGGTGGTCTTACTCGCTTCTTGGGGCATTCCTGTGTTGGGCCTGTGTAGGTGGCTTTGACTTGTGAGGAATTGAAGATGCTACTGGCTTTTCGGGTCTCAGTTTAGGCATTTCCCTATTTTCTTTTCTTTGTTCTGTAGAGGAATGAGCTTTTGAAATGGGTGGTTTCTTCGCATTGTTGTTTGCAAGCTGTCTTCTTGAATTTGCTGATGCCATGAAAGAACCTAACTTGTTGGACGTTACTGCTTTAGGAGGTAATTGGCCCCCCCGCAGAAACACCAGTAACACTTCTTAAAGGTTGTTTGCTCGCTGGTGGTGCCTTAGAACTTGGAGGGTCTTTTGCATCAGCTGACAACAGAAGGGGGGTAATCTGTTGTATCCTTGATTTTCTTCACTGTTGTTGCCAAGTCTTTTTCTTGTATCAGCTGATGCCGTGGTAGAAGCTATCTTATTATTATTTGGACCCTGCCACTTTAGGGGGTGATTTGCCACTCACAAAACCACTATTATGGTGCTTAACTCCACTGTTTAAAGGTTGTTTATTCGCGGGTTGTGCCTTTAGACTTGGATGCTCTTTTGCTGGAGCTGGAAGCTCGGAATCATCAGATAACAGAAAGGAGTACTCTCTTGATTCCTTGATTTTTCGTACTTTAATCTTCACCTCACTGATGATGGATATCTGATTATGAAGTGCATATTTGGATACTTTGTTTTCGTTGTTCTTGTTAAAAAGAATAGACGCCACATGTAACGATGATAATGACTTGTTGTCTTGGATGACTTTTTTTGAACGAAGAGCTTGGAAATGACCAAAAAATGAGCCATAATTATCATCAGACGGACGGTTTCTCTTGTTTTGTTCTTCACTTGACCTGTTGCTCTGCTCCGATCTCATCCTCCTTTGTTTTCGGATTCATTCTTTCAATCTCTGCCTCAGTTGAAGGAATTTCACTACTTCAGAGCTGTACCTTTCCATGCTTCTTAAAAATTTCCACGAGAATAAAAGAAACTGAGACGGAAATCAAAAGAGAGAAAGGAGAAGACTATACTGTATGTTGTTATTCAATGCAAGAAGGGTGCTTGTGATAAAAACTGCTTTTAAATGACGACACTAGGAGAATTAAATTAACATAATAATAAAATTCTAAATCAGATCATATAGTTACGATATATTAAAAGATAAATAACATATTAAACTCTAATTCTAAGGAATAATTTTCTTACTCAATTCCTGACAAATATCCAACTAGTACAATTTTCGTATTCCACCCTCAACGCTAACCTAATCAAAATTTTTAGAAAGAAATTGTGATATAATGGAGTATTGAAAAATATTATTTTAGAATTATCATATGCATATAGTAGTTAAATTATTTTTTAAAAGCTTATAACATCTTATCCGTATGATATCCTTTCCAAATAAGGATTGCAAAATATGGAATGATAAATCACAATAAAATCTAATATCCTCCTAAACTCTAAACTCTTCCCTTATTTTTGACCCAAAAAAATTATTTCCTAATCCAAATACCAAAAATTTTGAAGGGCGAGGGTTAAATTAATTATTAAATTTATGTGCGGAGTTACCTATAAAGTTAATAATTTCTTAAAATTCTTTTATAATAACAAAGTTTAGCTTTGAAACGCACGACTTATTCAAACAAACAAAATGCCAGAGATGATTAAAAAATTTTAAAGGTTAATATGATCTTTAGTTCTTCCAGTTTGTCCTCATTTTTGTTTGAGTCTTTCAAGTTTCAAATAATAGGCTTTTTGTCTATGAAGTTTCATTATTATATTTAATACATTAGCACTTCTAACTCAATAAAGAATTGGACCATTTTACTTCAAGAGAGACCAAAACCTTGTATTTAAAATTTGACGGATAAAAAACAAAATGAAGGTAAATTTGAGGGATCAAATATGGTATTATCCTGAATTTAAAATATATAATTGGAGGATATTATTGGCCTCGTGAAAACCACGTATAAATTTCCTTATTAAAATGCCTGTCTCATTTTAGTAGCTATATTGCAGGAGTGGTGGAGTAATTTTATCCTTGACTCCAAATTAAGTGGTTAAGGTACAAAACAAAGAGTACTAATTTTTGTGGATTTTGTTGTAATAAAAAGGGAAAATCTCAAAAAAAAGACAAGGAAAATAGGGAAATCTCAATTCAGTACAGCGAAATCGGAAAATCCCAAATCACTATTTTTGTATTTTTTTGCATAATTACGAAAATGCCACTGAATTTTTAATAACACGAGTATCTTAATTCATAACAAGAGTATCTCAATTAACAACATAAGTACAAACAACTCACAGCGTAAATACATAGTACCTAAATGCTTCTGCTGTTGTTAATTTAGATACTTGTACTGTGAATTATGATACTCATGTTGTTAAAAATCTAATGACATTTTTGTAATTATGCAACAAGTACAAAAAGACTGATTTGAGATTTTTCGATTTCGCTATACTGAATTGGGATTCCTTATTTCTCTTGTCTCTTTTTGGGATTTTTCCTAATAAAAATGAAATGTATATTTAATATTTATATGACAAGAAAAAAAGTAACTCTAATATAAATAGAGATGTTTAAGGGGCTGGCAAAAAAATAGAGATGTTTAAGAGAACCTAAGGCATCTGTCAAGAAAGGACTAACCGCATAGAGGGAAGAAAAGAAAAGAAAGAGATTAAAGAAAATAGAAGTATACAAACAAAACAGATAAAGAAGAGTATTGAATTAAGCAACTATGGGAAAGACACGTACCAATAAGTTAAATAAGTTAAAAAAGGGGGGGGGGGGGTTTGATTTATCTTTTTTCTTTTCTTTTCTTTTCCTACCAATAACTTATTTAGGTATAGATTTCCTTATTTGAATCCCAAAGTTTGATGAGGCTTAAATTATCTACTAAATTAATATCTGTACAGCCTTTTATTATAATAACTATAATATATATAATGTAGGCAATGGTGGAGCGGGTAAGACACATAACAAATAGTAATAATTTTTTGGATTTCTATGTAATAAAAATAAAATTTAGCTACGTTTTGTGGCTTATTAAGAAAAACTGATAACAAAAATTTGAAGTATCAATAAATCAAAATAATTTAGCATATATATAAAAAAAAGGAGGAGATTGCATTCTATCCTCAACGAAAACCAAACTATAGAAATTGAATATTTGTACGACAAGAAGAAAGGAAATCTAATATAAATATTGGTATTTAATGGAAGCTAAGCCTTCAATCAAGAAAGGACAAGGCATGTGGGAAGAGGGGAAAGGAAAGAAAGAGATTAAAGAAAAAGGGTGTAAGAAAGGAAAGGCCTAAGAGAAACATGTCTTTTTTAATTGTTGAAAGAGTATTAAATTACGCAAGTATAGAAAAGACATGTTAGATTTAGGACTACTTAAATAAGTTAAAAA